>JAXRJS010000091.1:1775000-1897500 GCA_037127375.1 Dione juno | reverse complement strand
AAGTGTAATAAAGCACTTAGTGTTCACTACTTTGCACCTTTGTACCTAATTATGATATAATTTTTTTCATACTTTTTACTTATTTTAGAATACCTTTGTTCCCGTGTGCACGTGTTATGTGGCTAGCTCAAGTCGTCGTTGGCGCTAACCAGATCGAACCCGTTACCCCGCTGTTAGCGTAACGACTACAGTAGGTAACTGTAGAGCTGGAGCTATTTTCATGTGATAAATTGTTAGCCATCTCATGCTCTATGGTTGCCATGACCTTGTAGGAGGCCTATAGTAGAAGGCATAGTAGTAGACAAATATATTAGTATTGCTTAACGTTTGGCCTCAAATAGTTTAATTGGGGTTATCAATCAATAATTGAGATGTTTTATGCAGCAATTCCAACAACATCCAACACATGCAACAACCCATCTTTAATTTAGTATCATAATTACAGTTTATATAACGATGTATATATAAAGAATTTACATTAAATTCAATTAATATTGATTCTCATATCAGTGAGGATGAAGGTGTATTCTTAGTTATTGCTTTGTGCTCGCGTTTGTGACGGGAGACGAGTACAAGATACTATCATGTATGTGTTATTTTATATATTTTATATACTTTTTGGAATTGAAAACCAGAATTAGCACGAGGACTGTCTTGCTTTATAAAAAAATGGAATATGGGTACAATTTATTATTAAATATTATTGTAGCGCAATGGCAGAGCCTCTAATTATAAACATGGCGGTTATGAGTTTGATTCCACTCGGGGGGTAGGAATTTTCTCGCTCTGGTAAGAAAACAAAGCGCAGCTGTAAATCCCGTCACTCAACACACAATGATTCGAAAATAAGGGATAAAATTAGCAACGGAGTATTTTAACACCACGTCTGCTATATGCGTGATACAGCGTGAAGCTAAAAAAAAGTATTTTTTTAATTTAGTTTTGAATTTATTTATTAGTTACATATCTACCTTAAAAGGTAATGCATTGTGATTACCACTGGTGAATCTGAATAAATAAAATAAAAATAAAAAATAAAATAAATTTTATAAAAAAAATAAAAAAATTTATATGTTTATTTTATTTTGGTATCTTACTTATAGACAAAAATTAATTTGCACATAATTTGAATAAATGGCCATACACAATCATGTCATACGTTTTAATGTTTAGTTTCTTAATAGTTGTAAAACAAAAAATTGCATACAAAATTTTCATTAGCATTTTTTTATTGTTTCAGACGAAGAAATATCAAAAGGCATTGGTGTACATAACGGAGAGATAAGAGATAATACACAGAGTTGTGAGTATACTCTATAAAATAGATCTGGATATATCTTTATAATAAGGTTTTATATTTAATAGTGATATTAATATAATATTCAAATTTCGTTCGTTTTTATTTAATTGTCATGAAAATTACAGTATAGTGTTGTTGTATAGTGTCGTTCTGGAAAGGCAAAGCGCGGCGTAGAGTTTCGCAGCTCAATATAGAATGAAGGGATATGCATGCAAAGCACACAACAAAATGTACACTAGCAAATGGTATGCAAAGGCCTATATTGTAAAACTGGTAAATAAAAATATTATCATGTAGATACTTATTAAAAATGAATTTGTACTATAACTTTGCTTAGTTTTCACATACATGAGGCTTTGAATAATTTTATTTTGTAAAATACAATAACTATTTCATAAAAATACATACTAAAATAATTTCATTTAAATTCTTTTTTTTATTTTACAGACAATACGAATTGGGCAATCCGGGTAAGTGTTTCAAATTTCAAGCATTTTTCTTTCAATTTAAATGATATTGGTGTACAAGTAATTGGCATGACAAGTGAATTTTGCTCCACTGGCCTTAAAAGCCATAAAATAAAGCAATCAATCAATCAATTTATCTCTAGTTCGAAGTTCTAAAAATTGTTATTCAAGTGCGAGTGCATTTATTATTTCATAATATTAGATCCAAAAATAATTGAAGTCGTGAAATACAACAACATACATGACAAATAAGTTTGTGATGATTTTTTTAAATTTCAAATTTACGAATTTCCTTTGTTTGTACTAGAAGTTCTAAATTCTCTCATCGTCGTCTCAATTACAGGTGGACCGTCGTACTTCATAGGGAATTATATTAAATATAATTTATGTGACTTTGGTATTAGAGTAGTATAGATGTGATAAAATATTTATTATTTACTTTAGCATTACAAATTTTATATTTACAAAGTACTCTTTAGGAACTCTAACTTTTTGGAACATTGAACCTCAATCTCGATACTTTGAACCAAAATAAAATGTAACAAATTTTAATAAATATGATAATAAAATTTATGCCTTAATGCAAATATTTGTTAACTGTATTTTTATTTTTCTCTTATCTTTTTATTTCTCCGGAACTTTTGTAGCGCATTTCAGACTTGCTCATCATCTGCCTTCCCCGTGTGATCAAATTATAACAACCGAATTTTAACACAATATTGAGTGGTAGAACTCAACGCTGAATTCAACGTCTGGGGGTCACAATCCTCATTGGGATTGGAACACACGCTCATTTACGCCTTTCTAACAATAACAATTTCTAGATTTAATTATAAAAGACTGCCAAATATAGTACATGTAAGCGTTGTTTTAGCGTGAAGGGTATTAAAAGGTTAATTATTACTTAGTTATGCTACGACTTACATTCAAAGGTAACGAATATGGTGACGTACGAGAGTACCAATGTATTACCATACATTTTAATTCGTCCATCAAATAATGGTTTTTATTATTTCTCATTATTTGCCTTAAGTGCCACGCCACGACCAGCGCAAGCCGGCAGGTATTTCAAAAATGCTGTTGGTCATGACACCAGCGGGACGTGATGAGGTTGTGCCACGAAATTGGTATGGGCCTATACCAGTAGGCGTAAACAATAATAATATATTTTTTTATATTAGAGGGAGGCAAATGAGGAAGTGGGTCACCTGACTTTGAGTGAGTACCGCCGCCCATAGACACCCATGATGCCTGAGGGTTCAAGGGCCTTTTAAGAAGGTGTATGCTCGCTTCTTGAAGTTACCAATGTCGTATCGGGTGAGAAATACCTCGGCAGGGAGTTCGCTCCACAGTGAGGTTGTAAGTGGTAGAAAGTTTCTTTTGAAAAGCACGATGGTACTCCGCCAATCATCCAGGTGGTTACGATGGCGGAAGTCTGCAGCCGGTATTAATCCAAATAGTTCATGAGAACACTGCCCGTGATATACTCGGTAGAAGATGCGAATGATCGTAGTCGAGCCGCTTGGTAACACTCTCGTCATCAACAATCCGAACCGCCCGACATTGGACGCGGTCAAACGGAAGAAGTTGGTATTGGGGTGCCCCAGACCAGAGATGAGAACAGTATTCTATGTGTGGCCGAACTTGGGCCTTATAAAGATGAAGACTGAAGCGCCGCTGTGAAATACCATCACTCTCTACAAAGGACACCCAACTTTTTGGAAGGCAACTTGGCTTTGTCTTTCAAATGACCGCGAAACCGAACGTTCCTCAAAATTTCAACGTCGAGAATCCCAATGGCCGCTTTGGTTTTAAGGGGATTGCTCTGATGAACTGGGGATCCCAGGTCATCAGAGATCGTAAGATACGCGCAAACTTGTGTTTTTAGAATTGTACAAGGTTACGAGAACCCCAATTCGAAACCTGATCGAATGAACTTTTGATTTCAGACACAAGTTTGTTACAACACTCACTGACGTTTGCTCGGCCGCGAGTCTTGTGGAACTCCAGCGTTCACGGATTACAGTACATATAGCATTAGTTTGGCCTCAAATAGGTAAATTGGAGTAATCGATTCATAATTGAGATTTATTAACTACATAATTACAGTTTACAATTTAACTCTATGTAACAACTGTAAATACCCAAATAACCCATTTATCCCAATCACGCAATAACACCGTGTTTTTATATAAACAATGTACGTCAATTTCAAGTAATATTGAATCTTTTAGTAGTGAATATGAAGGTTATTAATTTAGTTATCACTTTGTGCTCGTTTGTGACTGGAGATGAGTACAAAATACATTCATGTAAGTGCCTTTAAAATAATCTGGAAGGGAAAACTAGATTTTTTAAGAAATTCTAGTGCCTCTATCTAGACAATACTATGCTACTACGCTATATGCGGAAGATGAACACAAATTACAATTAATTTCAATTCATATGATATTATTAATATGATTATAAATGATGGTTATGGGTTTGATGTCCACTTGGAGGTATGAATTTATTAGTTAGCATTTAGTCCCTCTGGTAAAAAAAAACGCGACTAACTTCCGTCCCTAAACACGCAATGGCTCGATAATAGGGAGAAAAATGGGCAGCAAAGTAGTTGAACTCACATTTGAACTTGATAATGTTTATGTCTTAGTCTATTTATATTTCTTTATTTTTATTTGTTATTAAAAAAATATACGTTTTAATTTTTAGATGCTTACTTGGATAAAAATATATTTTATTAATTTCAGTTGAAGAACTATCAAAAGGCATTGGTTTATATAACGGAGAGATAAGAGATGATGTACAGATCTGTAAGCATAATTTACAAAATAGCTTTTGATATAATTTTATAATTAGGTTATTAATGAAATTAATCAAATCAAATTTCGTTAATTTTAATTGTTTTTAGTTACATACATACATAGCATGCTTTATCTTTATCCCTGGTACTCAGCGAGAACGGAGCGTGAAACTATGCGGTCCTCTTTCGTCTCGTCCACTGTATTAAACTCTTCATACATACCTCTCTGTGTCCTCATGCTTTTTCTCCAGTTGCCCTTCCTCCAGTATCTTTAACACTGTGCTTTCGAAGGTCAACCGAGGTCTCCCCTCACCTCTCTTACTATTCACTTCATATATCTTTTGTTTTATTGTTTTTATTATAATAAGTAGTTTCTATTTTTATTATCATAAGTGTGTCGCAGTCTGCGTGAGGACAAAGGAAAGAGATAGCGTTTGATTATATCCTCGATGGTTATATGCCGTTCCCCTTTTGGGATCATTTATATATTAATATGATTTTTGTTCTGGTAAGATCGCTCAATGTGTAACGTGAGATAACCACGTGTACAAAAGATGATGGTAAGCAGTGACTTACGCAGGTAAGCTGGCAATTAAACATGTTATCATATAGGTAACTATAAAAATAACCTTGTGTTATGACATTTGGCTCTTCAGTTTTCACTTATATAAGGATTACTGTTACTTTAACACTAGGGCATAATTTAATTTAAAATAAAAAAAATATCTTCTCCATTTGTAATTTACAGACAAGGACAAAACATACGAGTTGGGCAATCCTGGTAAGTATTCCAATCTGCAAGATTTTCATTAAACATATTTTACTAACCAATCCTTATCATGCCTTCTTTATTTTACGTGACATTGGCAAAGTAAATTGTGCTCCACTGGCACGTCCTAAAAGCCATACAATTAAGCAACCAATCAAAAATAAACATTTAGTTCTTAGAGCTCAAGAATAATTTGGAAGAATTGTTGTCTTCTCATTGCTTCCATTTAAAATGTAATGCAGAGATTTTTATGGTTTTTAAGTTCAGTTACAACTCAAAATTGTTACTGCTAGCCTCTAGCGTAATTAAATAAGTTAGGCTTTTTGCTTTGGTTTTAGTTTTTAAGATTATAATATATGTTTCCTTTTAATTTTTTTTATATTATTTATGTTTTATCAGACAAACGTTTTTCCTTTTCTTAATGGCAATATAAATAATATTTAATAAAAAGCATTATTTTTTGCCAAATACTAATTCTTAGAAATATTTCCTGTATATTGGAAATTTATAAAAACTCCCTACTGAGTCGCTACTAATATAGTTATAATAAGTGTATAGGAACTTCGACGTAGCATGATAAGAAAGCATGGCTTAGTGATCCGAGTGCTCAGAAAATATCCACGAGTCGCATGTTCGAATCTTTGTAGATTATGTTAAAATTTTTGTACGTTTTCAGAAATTTTATTATATTTACAATGTTACAGATGAAGGCGATATAGAAAGACCATGTCACATCTATGACACATTTTGTATACGACGCTTCTTATCTCAGCATTCAAATTGTAAAGAATCTTATAGACCAGTGCCCGATCCTCTATACCGGGACCAAAGTACTATTTTCTTAGCCAGGATAAACCTTACTGTGACGTTACTTAAGCAAGATATTAGGGGAAATAATGGGCGGGTTGTTGAATTCTAGTAAGTATTTAAGTTTATATTATATATTTACAAAGCTTGAGATGGTTGTGAGTAAAACAGTTTAACCGGATCAATCGCGTATATTGACATTATTTTTGGAAATCCGACGTATCGAACACTTTGTAGTAGTCCGTGTTCACGGGTAGACAAAGTGCAAAGTTCAAAGTGCACGGGTGCAAAGTGTACGTCAATATACGCGATTAATCCGGTTAAATTGTTTTATTTAATATGTATAAATATCGCGGAAAACAAAGAACTTATTATGGTCGTGAGTTTAATTCCTATCCAAAAAAAGTACTTTGTCGATCTGAACAACTATTTAAGTTATTTTTTTATTATAATATAATAAATACGCTTTGTTTAAGTAAAACTAAAAGGTTCTTTTTGAGATAAGCCCATTATTAATATTTTTTTTTATATAATATAACTTTAACGTAAAATACCCTACAAAATATTTGAAGATGGCTATGTTTTTTTTTTAATTTTTAACACATCATCTACAGGCTATACTTGTATAAATTTTACTTTTGTTATCTTTTTTTATCAATTAATTATAATATTTTTATTGAAAACTATTAACAGTATCAATAAGAGGACGGACAAATTATTATTAGCTGTGGAGTTCAATAACTTTGGAATGTATTCAACTCAAAATTACTATAGGTTTCATCGCCGTGGTCAAGAGCCTATAGTCAGCATGGGATTTGTAAATGTCACTTACGGTATATTTTTTACAATTTTCCAAATTTTTTTACATAAAATTTAAAATTCTTGTCAATCTGTAATCATTTTGAAAATCGTTTATGCATAGGATAAGATATCTACTCTACCATGTAATCAATAATTTATCAAATACAAAATACACAATTTAATTATATATGTGGATTTTTCGGTATTTCAAAATTCGAGCTTGACCGATAGCTAGATAGGTTTGATACTTCGAAAGTGTAATTTCTTGTAATTTCAAGTAGTTTCTGAGATTAGCCATAATCCTTAGCCATGTAATATTTATAATTACATCTAAAATTAAAGTATAATTATAGCTCTTTATAAATATTACATCAGAAGAATAAACTTTATATCATAAGTACTGATTTTTATTAAAGATCAGCATTAAATAGACTATTTAATATTTTACAGCATCTGTTATAACTACAATAATAATACCAAATTTGAAAGATCTTCAGTATGAGAGAAGCGAAGTGTTTACATACAATGCCGATCAAACTCCACAATTAACTTTCGGTCTCAGCGCTTTCGCCAGTAGCGGTAAGTATCCAAAATGTTATAACACATATGTAATACATATATAATGCATACTGGCAGCTAAACGATGCGCAAGCCCGTAACGTTGTCTACGTGGAAATATACATACATAAATACATAGCTTCACGCTTTATCCCTAGCGGGGTTTTCAGAGAGAATAGAGCGCCAAACGCTGCTGTACCTGGATACCTCTTTCGCCTCGTCCACTGTTACTAACCTCTTCATATACGTTCTACGGGGCATCCTCATGCTTTTTACGTGACCTTCGACCAGTATCTTTGACACTATTTTCGAAGGTCAAACGAGGTCTCCCCTTACCTCTCTTACCATTCACTTTTGCTTCATATATCTTTTTCACCATTCTTTGGTCACTTATGGTCTCGTGCCAAACGTGCCCAAACCACCTGAGCACGTCCTACTTCAGCCCTACTGTGACATCGTCGCTGGTACCTACCATTCTGTGTATCTCTTGCGGATTCGGTTAAATAAGCTCACTCTGTATATCCTCCGAAGAGATCGCATCTCCTCCATTCATCTTTCTTTTATTCTTCTATGACGCAATTTTTATCGAAAAAAACAAAGCTCTTTAAATTGATGTATTTTTTTATTTATAAACTGATAGAAATAAAATAAGCACTAAATGTTAAGGAAGGTTTGCCATATTATAATAATGAAAACTGCTTTTAAGTCCGTTAAGCCATTTCTGAGATTAAGTTGCTCAAAACAAATGAAGTGACAAACATTTTAAATGTCATTCGTTTGAGTTTTATTACATTGATAAGTACATGTACAGATAGCGATCTGGTATATTTTTCTTTATATGTATTAGATATATATGTAAAAAAAGTATGGATATCAATATATTAATTGGCTTAATAAACTGATTAACGAATGAAACGCGATGGTTGTGGGTTCGATTTCCACTTGGGCCAATAAATTATTATAATAAATTATTATGATAATTGCTTAATTTTTATATAAATTACAATTTTTTTTTATAGATCCTGTGGTTCAGGAAACTGCAGTGGCGTTTCTCTCTAGCATTGCCGATAATATCAGAGAAGCGGATCTAACAGATGGACCGTACTTCATAGGGAATTATATTAAATATAATTTATGCGACTTTGGTATTAGAGTAGTATAGATATGTCGGAAAGATTCGTAAAGTGTAGTTTTATTTTTTCCTTATCTTTTTATTTTTCAGGAATTTTGTAGAATCACATTTCAGTATCGCTGAACCTCGGCCTTACCCGTGTCATCAAATTAAAATAGGTAAGAGATGTGTATGACACATGGCAAAATCTAAGTGTCAGAGTTATATAATCAAAGGCATTGCAAAAGAATGCCGTATATCACGGTATTATAGGCTTTCTCGATAAATGACTATGCAACACTAAAATAAAATGTTCAACTCGAACCAATTGTTCTTGAGATTTGCGCGTCAACCATACAAACTCTTCAACTTTATAATAGTAATATATAACTATGGATATAGATTATTAAAATTATCATCATTAAAAAAAAACAGTAAATATAATAGAAAAGGTAAGGTGATAAGTAAATACTCTTACAAATAAAAGAAAGTGATATATATTTTTTATATAAAAAAAATACCCTTACAAATAATATAAAGTGATGTTATATATTTAAAATAAAAAATATTATAATTTTTTATATAATTTTAAAAGTAACCTAAAAATATTGAGTGGTAGAACTAAACGCTGGATTCAACATCTTGCCAAAGCAGGGAAATAATAAATATTGCAATCAATGGATCAATGATGAATGGAATCAATGAAATGATAAAAAATTTCAAAATCATTTCTGTCATTATAACAATAACAATGTCTAGATTCAATCCTAAAAGACTCTAACAATAAAGTACTTGTCTAAGTCGAAACTAAACATCGTAGCTGTCAAATATAGTACATAGTAAGCGTTGTTTTAGTGTGAAGGGTATTGAAAGGTTAATTATTAGTTAGTAATGCTACGACTGACATTCGAAGGTATAGAGGAGTATGATGACGTACGTAGAGTATGTAAAGCCATACATTTTAATTCATTTTTTTATGGTCTTTTTTAATTTATTTAAGTAACAGATACAAGGTAGATACAAATTCAAGGATATCATAAACTTATCGAGTATTACCCCGCACCAGCGTTGATTGGTGTTAATAAAAAGGGAACTAAGTAGTTAAAAGTTAGTAAAATTAATTATTAAAATGTTAATAAATAGCGAGGTAGATCGTGGCGTGAAGTTTGATTTTAATTTAGGGGATTTATTCATTTTCTAGTGAAGCGTTGTGTTCCGCCAATCAACTTTAGAATTTTGAATTCAGGCGGATAAAATGGAAGAGGAGTGTCTTGTCACTAAGTTCTCTCTGCCTAGTCTGCTAAATGTGGTAGAAAATGTGAAGCAAAAATAAAAATCAAAATTTATCGCTGTTTTTATTGATCACGAATTTCCTTTTATTTATTACTTTAATATCCACTTTTTATCCAACTAAGTGAGTTGAAGCCTCTTCAATATGTATGAAGATTTCTTTGATTTACCAGCGGTGCGTGTGAAATAATAACTTTGTTTGCATAGTTAAGTTTTAGCATTGTTGTGTTAATATTCAATACATGTAATTAAATTAATCAATATAAAAGTAATTACTGTTTCGTGTTAGCTATTTAAATATAGAATAATTGTTTAGTAAGCAATGGTTTTGATACTTTGCTTTAGTATTTATAACATCAATAATCTAACAAAAGGTGTTTTAGCTTTTATTCGAAAACTTGTGGAGATAGAAAAAATTAAGCTCGAAGTTTGCCGTTTTTAGGCTAAGCTTCAAAGCTTAGATGAGAGAAGCCTTTTTGAAAAGCTTTTAACAGTCATAGTAAATCCATAATTACTTTTAGGTATGTATGTCAAGGTGTTGTACTCTTATCTGCGTATTAGCGGCAATTATACTGAATAAATTATTCAAAAATAGTATTCTTTTAGTTTTTACCTTAATAGTTGTTATATTCGATCTTACGTTGACGATATATATATATATATATATATATATATATATATATATATATATATATATATATATATATATATATATATATATATATAATGTAAAGAATAGATTCTAGAATATGCTTGCCTCATCTTATCAATCAGATATCAGTTTTACTATATTAAAAATTTTTACATGTATCCTTGACATGTAAAAATTTTTAATATAGTAAAACTCGCTTAAAACTATTTCTGAGGAATGCGTCATAAACGCATCATAATCGTTTTAAGCAGGAAAGGGGAAATATCACTTAATGGATTCTATTCTTGTGTATAGTTATAATATTATATAATAGTACATTTATCATTACGTTATTCAAAGTATCCAACAAATTAATATAGGCTTACTTCGGTTTGGTGCGATTTGTTTTGATACAAAGAATCTACAAGGTCCTAAATTTTCTATAAAATCTATTTACGACAATTCTGCGAGATTGACGAAATCTACTCATTCATATACATCTCTATTATTTTAACTTAACGCATATGTTTCTGTAGTATTCACTTATTACTTAATATTTATAAGTTTGAATTTCTTACCATTGTCATCATCTAAAGAATATCCAGAACAATGGTGCTTTAGTACAGATTATTCTTCTATCAAACGATAAACGCAATTTTTCTGCTTGCTTGCTTTCATGGAACAATTTCGAATTATTTTGGGTTAGGTCTGAATTATTATGCATACTTTACTTATTTTAATATATGCGATATATTTCAAAATACGCGTGATTGCGTTTTAAACGTATTAAGCGGGTTCTACTGTATTAATATTCCGTTAATTAATTTTCAATCAATTAAAACGTCCTATACAACCTTTAATATCTATCCAGCCGTAGTCATAACCTTGTGGTTAGACTAGCTATCAGAACTATATATAGTATATAATACGTTTCTGACTTTTGATACTGATTGCGCTTGATATGTGATCGAGAATTTGGTTAAATTGCTTGACATTTTTTATTAAGCGTGAATAATACATATTTAATAATAATATATATTTATAATACTCTTTATTGTCTTTATATACAAATTAAAAAACAGGCGTAAAACAATGGCTGGACTTATTTCTAGAAGACACCTTCTTTAGTCAACCCGTGGAAGTGGATAAGAGACAAAACGTTGCAAAAACGAAAAAAAAATATATATATATTTCATACAGACAAAAAAAATATATATTCATACATTCATACAGAAATAAATATTAAATACAATATAATATATAAACATATATTTGTTTTAGAATAGTAAGAAATTTGCTATATGCGAGTTTTCTATATGCTAAAGTATACTTTTCTTTTCTCTACAGACTTAATTTATTAATTATTGAAATTATTTAATGTATTATTTCGTGAATAAACAATATTGAAGGTTATTAGTAGCGTCAGTCGTACGACTGACTGACGTAACTGAGAATTTAATGTAACTTAATGATTTAAAAGTGAATATAATGGCTTGATTTAATAAAAAATACTTTTATTTTTTAATTTCAGCTAGAAAATCCTCACATGGATATGAGGTTTGCATAAGAAGCTATAGACCGATTAAAACATATTCAAAATATTTTCATTGAAGCAATTGTCGTGCATTGAGATAGGTAGCTAGCTATCTGTAAATGCAACGCGGTGTAGGTAAAATTCGCACTTGGGGATGAAACATTTTTTTTCTTTTCCTCGATCTGGTAGAGCGGCGTTGAGTTACGCCACTCACCATACAATATTGATTAGGGAACGGAGTGTCTTAACACTAGATTCGCTACTTTGTCATACATACGTAGGAGCAAGCAATGTGGCAAGAAGCAAAAATAATCAATTCTATTAAAATTTAAATATCGATGCATTATTGTTTGTTTAATAATAGTATATTTTAATAAAACATACTATTAATTAGTATATTATAATATCCAATATCGTTTTGATGTAAAATCACCTGCCTTTGAAATTTTAATTAACCTTTTACGTTTTAATAATAGGCAGCGAAACTATATACAAATTAAAAATAGTAATAATTTTCAATGAGAATAATACACTTAAATTAATGAAAGTGGTAGAAGGTGGCAATGGTGGTATTATGGCTAGGTCATGATTTCGATTGTTATCAACAAATATTTATATGGAATATATGTATGTATAGAGGCATGAACGGATTTCATATACATATATGAAACCTATGAAGTGGCCAAAGTTTTACTAGTTGTATTTGGTAAAATTATGTCATATATACTTATGTATAATTTAAATAAATATTACTTACGTGTTTTTTAAAACTAAATAATAAATTTACAAAAATAAAAGAAAAAGTTCTGTGCGGAAAGTGTTTAAAAGGACTTGAGATTTTGAACTTCGCCAATTGCGCGATTACAGAACATATTTATTCCTACGAAATTATTTTTTTACATAAATATACGAGTAAATAATATTATCTATACTAATATAATAAAGATTAACTTTTAATCTCAGAAACTACTGGTTCGAAAAAGTTAAAATATTTTTGTGTATCCTATCTCGAAAAAATGGATGGACTAATATAAGTCCATTTATCGAGAAAGGATATGGACTATATATATTACATAACGATAATCGTTTCAACATTACTGTATGCTGTCGCAGTATACATTAACAGGCTAGAGTACCTCGAGTCCATATAATGTCTTAATTTATGCATGACTCTTTATTTATTTCCATTTGACTACTTTGTACTAGACAAAGCCACAAATAAAAACTTGTTTTAATATAAAAAAGTTGACCAATTAATATTTATATTTAAAACAAATAAATAATTTTTGGCTTGGAAAAAACATTTTAACAAATATCTAAATTACAAATATGCAAATACTATTGATTAATTTATAGGAATTTAAATACATCATATACAATTTATGTTTGTGTTTACAAAATTAGTTCAGAAAGTTCAGTGGCTTCTAAAGTTTCGCAATTTATTACTTACAAAACACATGGTGTGGAAACTCGTTTTGTTCTCGTGTTTATATAGTATAGAATATTTTTATAAAATAATAATTTCTAGACAATATATATATATATATATTATGTAAAGAATATAGATAATAATGTTAAAGTAAGCCGCTATGGTGTAGTACGTAGACAGGAGACGTTATTAAACTAGATCGCACGTTTGAATTTTGTAAGAATATTCTATTAATACAATATATATTTTTTTTCATTTTTGTGAACGTATAAATCTATTTATTTATTTCACAAAGAGTTAATTTATTTTAGTTTAAAAGTTAATTATAATATAAATTATATTATTAAGAAACGTTTAAGAAAAGTTAATTATAATATTTAAATAATAATGTTTAAATTTTGTAATTATGTTGACAAAATCAGAATTTTATATAAACATTTTAAAATATAATTTCATAAGAAAGATTTAAATAAAGATATTTTAAAATATAAAAATAAATATAGACGATTAAAATATTAAGCACTCATAAAAAAAATAATTTAATTATTGCTATTAATTATGCTTAATTGTGGACTTACCTATTTAAATATAATAACGCCCCAATTTTATACACAATTATAATAAAAATTTTAACTTTATTTGCCACGACAAGTACTATGAACGAAAAGTTTTACGCGATTTTTACTATACACCGCAAAACGGTCCAAAGCACGACCTCTCTCGCGAAAGCTCGCGGTCAACTGACTGAATTTCACGACAGTCTGTCCTTACTTTCATGAAATGAACTGATTGGCACCAAAACGGAAATGACGTAAGTGACATAAACAGTGGTTATAAAAGTGATTTTATACCGATGGACTAAGATTTACTTTATTAGAAAGCAAAATGTTGTTTTTAAAGTACTCAACTGTTTGTTTGGGAGGGCCGTAGAGGCGGGAATGAGTGTGTTGAAAAAAAAATAAGCCAACCACGTCTCAGTGAACTAAGGCTCCAGGGGCGGGTTTTGAGAATATCTTTAATTAAAATGGGAACTTTGCTTTTGTATGAATAATGTATCGAAAAATGTAAAAAGCTCTTTCGAAAGCTTCAAGTATAGACAGCTACTCTGAGCTAATTTAATTACGTTGGGTATTTTACACTGAACAATGTTTGAAACTCGGGATGAGTATGCAACATACAATAGCACGCAACTCGCAAGCTTGTGAAAATAGTTGATTGACAGTATAATGGTAGAACATTGTAAATTTACTTATAGTTAGTGAAATATTATAGAAATTTCATTACTTGTTTAATATTGTTTCTAACAAAACAAATTGTGGTGTTGTCCTAAATGAAAAAAATCTGTTCGGTTCAGTTCAATTCTTTTATAGTGCTGTAAAGTGTTTAATAATAGTGTTCCGAGTGTATTTTATAATATTTATAATACGGAGAACGGAGTGTCTTGATAGAATTGACCCAATATAGTTATTTCTGCCTATGTGGCTATCCCACATAGAACGTAGACCTATTAAAAATATTTTATTTATTAGTATGTACAATAATTAAGTTAATTTTAAGTTTAACTAATTGAATAATAGACATGTTATTATTTATACTTATCTGTGATAAACAAACTATTTAATTTTATAGTCATAGGCAAAACTTAAATATTATATATAATATATAAAATAATGTTCAAATGAGAAACATACGAGTATACCGATTTCGATATAACTTTGCAATATATTTTCATAAAATTTACTAGCTTTACATATCGTAATTTCATTATAATGCCATACTGAAAATCAGGTAAAGTCGCAATTTTCAACTAGTTCACAGGAAACGCATGGGAGAAATGTGGGATGATGTGTCATCTCCCTCAGATATAGGCGTGGCTTGTATTGCGCATGCGTGTGATGATCTTAAGAATAAGATTTAGTAAGTCTTAAGAAATGTATAATTTCTATCTAGAACCTATTACAATTGTTTGAATGAAGTGCAATGTAATGTGTACGTGTTTATACACTTAGTAATATACTTAACAACATAAAATAATTACGATAGAACTTTTGTAAATAATATTCAATTTTGGTGTAAGCGTTTGGTGTTAACTAATAAATAAAAAAATATTAACTTAAATTAAGAAGGACGTATTATTTTCGTAGAAATTATTGCTTTATATTTAGTATTTAGTATTATAATATATAAATATAGCTTTTGCATGACCCATAATTGTTTCATAAACATAATTGAAAACAGTATATGCCAGTTAAATATTCCGTGATATATAGTTAAATTTGAATAGTGAAAATAAAATTCAATGTTACATAACAAAAACTATTCTTAAAACATCCCATTTCTCCACAAATAATAGTGAAAGAACCAAGAAAAGCTTAAAAAGCTGAATATTTGCAACGAATTCCAAATGTATTTCGTTGTGAGTGCACGTCCACGCATCTTGCATTTCGGTCACGGAGTGCCGTTCTGTTGCACAATTCGTACGCCCGACGCGAGGTGGCGCTGTCAATTTGTGCAACACATTTTGGCGCCCAGTGTGGGACCTAGTTTTACTTTGACATACTATAAATATAAAGGTATACGTTCTTTACAAAGATTTGAATTTAATGGATATTTTTGGACTGTTTATCAATTTTTTTCTGTATAAATATATGCAACTCATGATTTATTATATTTATAAGAGTATTATTAAATCGTAATACCGTAATATAAAATCATTTTTTTTATTATATAAGATAAGAAGCGTCATAAAAAATACGATTTCTTAGACATTGGCTGACCATATAGCGAATACAAATGTATTTTCGTTTACGAAGGGTATTTACAAAAACACGTATAATATATATATACATGTCTTATTATATATAGCGTTTCGAGCGTGCCAGTTGAGCACCATATACTTCACCAATGTCACGTTGAATGAAGAACACACAAAGGAGAGTATATGGTAAATAATTAGACCATAGAAAAATGCATGTTTATAAGAGATCCAATATGTACATTTATAAATTTATGAAAATATAAAAAATATCGATTTTATAGTCATTATAACAAATAATGACAAATAACACGTGAGTTACTTAATAATTAAATTATAATACAATCATACTTCACAATTGAAAAGTTTTAAAAAAATCCAGCACAACTCAAATAAATCTTATTTAAAGTATGAAAACTAGAAGTAAAATGGAAATAGTCTTACATTTTTCGTGGTAATTTCAAGCAAGGCTTGGAATATCAAAGGTATATCGTAGTTTCCCCGGGGATCGGCGGTTTTGCAGCGATTAAGGCTTCGCCGCGTTTGATGTATTCATCCCGTCTCGGGTTAGCTGTGAATAGAGATAAAAGTAGCGTTAATACCGACCTGGGATTTGAATAGATATTAAGTGAAATGTATTGATTTTTAAATATTATTATATTAGAATTTTGTTTATTTATAATAATTATAAAAGTAATGGGCACGTTTACATAATAAATATAAGTTATATTATCGTCTGCATGTCGTTGTGGCTATGGGACTTTGAAATTTGGATTTCCAGTCCACATTATGATTATGGACACAATTCCAAATGTTTTTATGGTGTCTTGATAAAATGCAAGGTGATGTTCTGGAATCTCACAGAAGCTATTAACGGGTCGTAAATGGCTAGCATAGTTATTTAAAACAATCTAAAATACGTATTTATAATAGACAACTTCAATGAGCCTTTTAAAGTTCAATATAGTTCTGAGAGATTCCGACGAGTAGCATAGAGAGAGTAATATCAGTTGAGACGCATCCGAAGCTGTTGGTACGAAGAATTTACAGGAATGCATTTGATTTAATCCATGAGTCTTGAAATCAGTTTTCGACAAAATCCATCAGAAGAGTATTAATATAAATAGTCTTACAGTTTTGTCTATCTATGTTAATTTTTATTGCATCAGTTATTCTATATCCTCTCCCCCCCGGACCTCGAAACAGAGTAGTCGTGTCCAACTCCACGTCATTTAATTTAAAATAGTAAAATAAAATGTACAAGTAAAAAATACATTCGAAAAAATAGGAGTGCATAATACATTAGGAGATTGCTTGCGTAAGGTGTGCCGTACAGTGCGTCATGCGCTACGCGTATGCGTGAGCAGCTACTAGTGCTACGCATAGAAGAGTAACCTGTCTACGATACGCAAGACTTCCGCCTGCCTATGTGATCCTGGTACTTAAAAGCAATACTCGGATAGAGAGAGCTGCCTAAATAACGTCACGCAAGGCCGCGCCCCCCGTATGTGAGTAAATTCATAAGCCTATGTATGCTATATGTTTGCATTGCTGCTACCCTAGTACCACAGAATACTTATATAACAGTACTAAAATCTAGTATTCCAATGTGCATCTTCGTGATAAATCCACATTAACCACTCCTTGCGTCAGCGCTGCTTGAGAATCTCCTGAGAAATTCTGCACACCTGGTACTCTGGGGCTCATCGTAAACGCACGCCTTGCTGTACCTACTTGCGAGTTTTGCTCAGCCGCTTACAGTATAACCTCTTGCTGATTCTGCTCCCCTAGTACTCCGAAGTGCGTTTTAGTAGTAAATCCACTATATGATAACATTGACCATTCCCTTGCGTCATTACCCGAGAACGTCCGGCCTACTTCTGCACCCCTGGTACTCCAGGACACATCGTAAGCGCACGCTTGGAACTCTTTTTGACGTCAAACTTGTCTGCTTGACCTCCCTGCTCGTCTGCAATCTGGGTACAAATGCCAAAGACCAAACGCACCCCTTCAAAAAAAGATAAGCAACTCGCTGCCACTGTGGATACAAACGCAAACATGACGTTGCTACAGACGCCTACACAAACGCCTCTTCAATTGGAGGATGAATCTGAGCCTGATGACGTACGTTATGGATATGGTGACGCCCAAATTTCGAAAGTAAATAAGAATAAGCGACGTGCTTTCGGGACCCCTCCTCAAGATAAGCAAGAAGATATAAATATGAAAGATTTTATGAAAGAAATGCGAACTCTGATCATGTCACTCTCTACAAGCCAAGAACAACGCTTTCAGGAGCTGAAACGACCATGATGGAGCAAAATCAGGAAATTAAAGATGATCTAAAGTCCCTATCTGCACTATACGATGACGCTCTGGCACAAATAAGTGTACTGCAAAAAGAGAAAAATGCAGATGAAAAACGCATTAGTGTACTAGAAGAAAAAATAGATTTTCTGGAAAAAAAGTCTTGTTCCACTGTGCTAGAGATTCGAAACATGCCTAAACCTAATCAGACCGAGGGGAAAGAAGACCTGAAAAATGTAATTAAGGAAATGGGCATTTTTGTTAATGTTGAGATAGACGATCTTGATATTAGAGATATTTTCAGACTCAAATCCTCCGATGATTCTAAATCGACGATTTTTACAGACTTTGCTACAGTACTGAAAAAGGAACAATTCCTCACAGCGATTAAGCATTTCAACAAAGATAAAGAGAAAGATGGCAAACTTCACACTGGTCATATTGGTATTTCCGGAGAAAAACGGCCTATCTATATATCTGAAAGCCTCACTAAACGGACCTCGACTCTATTCTTTCATGTGCGTAAATTCGCCAAAAGCATGAAACTATCATGCTGGACCTCGCGTGGCTTAATCTTACTGCGCATCAACAAAGATAAAATCATCCCTATCAAAACTACATACTATCTTGAAAAAGGTAAGCAAAATATGTGACTATTGGAACCTGCATGTATGTTAAGATATATTATTAACCTTTATTCCTATTTTTTGAAATTTGTATTTCTTTTTAATTTTCGTAAAAACCTTTTTTTTGTAACACATTTTGTAAATAAAAATCTTACAATATACTTAGACTTACTAACACAAGTACACATTTACCACACAAAAGCACTCTACACGAACAATCTACTCAATTATCACAAATATATAAAGCTAACAATCATATTTACAGACGAGTACACACCCCAAAATAAAAATGGCTAAAATGGAAATTATTGATGAAATTGATAACATAAATTTTACTGAGTGCCACTATGTTACTAACCCTGAAACATGCAATCTAATACTTGGAGAATCACAAAAAGCATTTACTATACTTACACAGAACATAAGGAGCATCCAAAAAAACCTTGATTACTTTACCCTGTACTTATCCAGAATGTGTCTCCTTCCCGACGTAATTATTCTTACTGAATGTCGCCTAAATGAATTTTCTCCCACTTACCTTATAAATAATTACGAATACCATTGTTCAAAAACCTATCTAAACCAGAATGATGGGATTGCAATTTTTACTAAAACTGGACTGAATGTTCAAGTTTCTGAACCAAACTTCTGTGATGCTAATTGTTTTATTATTGATATTAATAATAAGTTTCATATCATCTACATCTACAGATCCCCGTCAATTAGTAACATAGATAATTTTCTAGTATCGCTCGAACAGATTCTTCAATGCAACTCACATGACAATACTATACTTACTGGCGATTTAAACATTGACCTTATAACAAAAACATCCAAGGTGGAAGAATATTTAAACGTACTTGCGCATTTTGGCTTCATCTGCGGTCATAGTTTTCCCACTCATGACAAAACTTGTATTGACCACATGTTTATTAAAGCCAATACCCACGCCAAGACACTTGTCTGCTGTACTGATATAACAGACCATTACACTGTAATCTGTGCCCTCAATTCTACAAACATCTCTGATTCTGACCTAAATAAAAGGCGTTTGGTCACTAAAATTGAATATGAAGGGCTAAGTAATAACCTGGCCGACACTAACTGGCAGGATATACTTTCTTGTAACAATGCCGAAAAAGCTGCTACAATGTTAACTGACACCCTCCAAAGCAAAATAAACAAATTCAAAACCACAAAATCATTTTCTAACGCTACAAGTATAATAAAACCTTGGATGACTTCTGGATTACTGAAATGTCAAAGGAAAAGAGACAAGCTGCATATATTTTGTCGTAAATACCCTAAAAACGAAGAACTAAAAGTAAAGTATAATAAATACAGAAATTATTGCAATAATATCATCCAAAATGTAAAAAATGAGTATGATAAAAAACGCTTAATAGAATCCACAGGAAATACACGTGAGACTTGGAGAGTTGTAACAGAGGTTTGTAATATAAAGCCACAAAGAAGTACAAACTATGAGCTAGTAAATATCAACCAAAATGAGATGGAGTCATTGAATACTGTCAATGAATACTTCACAACAGTAGGAGAAAAACTTGCTAATAATATTTTACGCAACATGGGTACGACAGAATCAGAGTTAGCTAACAAATATAAAACCACTGATAGCAATTTAACTGATTCTATGTTCTTTGTCCCCACGAATGCCAAAGAAATTGCTAAAATTATTGATTGCCTTAAAACTAGCTCAGCTCCAGGGGAGGATAGTATAAGTAACCGTATCTTAAAATGTAACAAGTTTGCACTTGCAGAACCCATTTCACACATTTGTAACTTAAGTATGACTGAGGGAGTAGTTCCGAGCCTTTTCAAAACTGTCTGTGTATGTCCCATCTACAAAGGAGGAGATAAGAAACAAGTTTCAAACTACAGACCCATCTCACTTTTGCCATCATTATCCAAAATACTTGAGAAAGTCATAAACATGAGACTCCTTAACTTCCTTGAGTCAAAAAACATTTTATCCAATAATCAGTTTGGTTTTAGATCGGAAATTTCCACAGAAGACGCGACAATATCATTAGTCAACCGAGTTATTAATAAACTGGATAATAAACAGTGTTGCATTGGAGTGTTTCTCGATCTCGCGAAAGCATTTGATACGGTCTCTCGAACAATACTAATCAGAAAGTTACAAGCTATAGGTGTAAGAGGTCTCGTACTGTCCTGGTTCAAGTCCTATTTATCAGACAGAACGCAGAAAGTTAAAATTGGCAAACAGCTTAGTGATTCGCGAGCTATAGACTTCGGTGTTCCTCAGGGCAGCGTGCTTGGTCCTACTCTCTTTCTAGTATACATTAACGACCTCTGCAATATAAAGCTGAAAAATGCAAGTGTTTTCACGTATGCAGATGACACTGCCATTGTGTTTCATGGTAGTAGCTGGAAAGAAACTAAGGACACTGCAGAAGAAGGACTTCACCTAGTTGCTAAATGGCTGCAACTCAATCTACTCACCTTAAATGAGAACAAAACCAAGTACGTTGCCTTTAGGATCACAGAACACTCTGCTCCAGATGATGTCATCACAATTAAAATTCACAAATGTGATGATAGAAAATGGAACTTCTGCACATGCACCATAATTGAAGAAGTAGACTTCATAAAATACCTAGGCGTAACAATTGATGCGAAACTATCCTGGTCTCCACACATAGATGCTACCACCGCGAGAACAAGAAAGCTTCTCCATGTACTATATAAGCTTAGGCAGGTAGCTGACACAAATCTTATAAAATTAGTTTACACTTCCCTGTGCCAATCTGTCCTTAGCTATTGTGTGGTTATTTGGGGAGCTGCACTCAAGACACACCTTTTCAAGCTAGAACGAGTGCAAAGAGCAGTACTCAAAGTGGCATACAAAAAACCGCGTCGTTACTCTACCAGCCTTCTTTATAAAGAATGTCAAACCCTTACTGTACGGCAACTTTACATCCTAGCTGTGGCTTTGAGATTTCATAAAAAATCGTTACAATCCATTGAAGTCTCTACCAGATCAACTCGTTCATTAAAATGGAAAGCTGAACCAACCAGAACCACCTTTGCACATAGATCCTTTAATTTTACAGGGCCCTTTTTATATAGCAGAATCAATTCAAAATTAGATATAGTTTACAAAACTAGATCAATGTGTAAGAAAACTATTAAGGCATGGCTTCTCCATCTAAGCTACATGGATACAGAACACATTATCTCTATTAATTAAAAAAAAAAAAAAAAAAAAAAAAAAAAAAAAAAAGTTTGCTTAAAATTAAAGAATTAATAAATAAATATATGTACTCAACTAATATGTATTCCAGTTACCATGCAGTCACTGTCGCTACAATAACTACACACCCATACACACACACACACACACACACACACACACACACACACACACACACATGCTCACACACACACACACACACACACACACATACTCACACAAACACCTACTCACACACACACACACACACACACACACACACACACACACACCTACACTCACACACATACCCATGTAAATTTATGTAAGAGTTAATTTTAGTATATAGTATAAGTTTTATGTTTAATCAATGTAAATCGCTACTCACCTGCTATAATTTTTAAGTTACATTAAGATAGATCTTAAGGGAAGAGGCTGACTACCCACAACACAGGGAATCCTAGTGTGGGTGTCAGTGCGCAACCTAGTTTAAGTTTTGTTTGAAAGACAATAAAGATTTTTGATTTTGATTTTGATACAAAATCCCGCTACGTTCAAAAAAAAAAAAAAAAAAAAAAAAAAAAAAAAAATATTCTAGTAAAGCTGAATAAATTGAATAATATATATATATATATATATATATATATATATATATATATATATATATATATATATATATATATATATATATATATATATATATATATATATATATATATATATATATTTGAAGAATCTAAAAACAACAAACTAAAAAGAAAAATAATATATATTACGATACACTTACATAATAAATAATTTCAAAGAATACATTTCAAAGAAATTGGTATAATTTAGTTGGACGGTGAGGCCAAGTTTTCAACTAATTGAATTGGTGAAACTTTTCTAAAGGTGGTAGCGACGCGACGTCGCCCGCGGACGCGGGAACTTTGAAAAATTCCCAGCTAGTTTGTTTCACTGTAACTTAATAAAAACTAAGGAGAACTGAGTTAGGAATCAAGTTGGAGCCGTCGCGGTACAATTTAATCAAATCAAAAGCTTATCCCGACCCTTTACTAGACGTATACTCCTTGCAATAATACTCGCTGTAAGTCATGAAATATAGAATAATATGTTTCTTGATGGCCTATACTAGAATATAGAATAACAGATGCAATAAAAATTAAACATATTTAATACAATTTTAACAATAAATAAAATAACATTATGATTTAAATTTTAAATTTTCATGTCTTCATACTTTTCATATATGGCAATACATACAAGAGAAAATATTCATTTTATAAAATTGCATATATTATTATAATAAACTCAAGCTTACCTTAAAATTTTAATGGCCCTAAAACAAATTCTCAATTTTTATATATGTAAGTTATTATGTATATAAAAATTACATTATGATAGACAAAACTGTAAGACTATTTATATTAATACTCTTCTGATGGATTTTGTCGAAAACTGATTTCAAGACTCATGGATTAAATCAAATGCATTCCTGTAAATTCTTCGTACCAACAGCTTCGGATGAAAAGACAAGGTGCAACGCTGAGTTCCGCCACTTCCACTGCATTACTTCAAATTTAGGTAATTATAGGAATATCGGAGTATCTTGTCACTAGTCTCTATCACTACCTACATACATACATATACATATATATATATATATATATATATATATATATATATATATATATATATATATATATATATATATATATATATATATATATATATATATATATATATATATATATATATATATATATATATCTATATATATATATATATATATAAATTACTATTTTTTTTTTCCGGGTTTCCGCTGGGTTTATTTTCTTTTAACACTTTTTAAGAGTAATTTATATATATATATAAATTACTCTTAAAAAGTGTTAAAAGAAAATAAACCCAGCGGAAACCCTCTCCACCTATATGAGATGCTGCAGGATCGCTTGCGCATGCCACTACAGCAAAAAAAAAAAAAAGAAAATAAACCCAAGTTAACTTCAAAAACAACTCCAAGTAAAAGAGAATTTCACCAAAATCTTAAGCAAATAACAACAAGAAAATGCACCATTAAGTCGTTTGCCTTTTTTGTCTGTCACGATATATTTGTTAATGTAATCTGTAACTTTATTCGCTTAGACATAAAGTTGTTAATAGATTGGATTTTGTATATTTCTTTTGTATAATTTGATAAAGTCAGAGTCACCGCATTAGCGGCATCGTTTAATCCGCTTTATATTTTTAAGTAAACAAGAGTTTTTGCGTTTGGCAACACCGACATTGATTTTGGCTCTTGAATAAAAATAGAAACATTTCTTTATGTACGATTTATCTCGTAACTTACTGAGTGGCAAGAGAGATGGGGGGGGCGTTTCAATTGACCTTCGAGAACACAGTATTAATGATATTGGAAGGTATGACGTGAAAGTGGAGGTTAATGAAAATTGATGAGGTAAAATAAGTATGTAGGGACCGCGTAGGAATAGCGTCAAGCGCTTCGTTTTCTTTGGCTATCCCGCTAGGGATAAAGCGTGAGACTATGTATGTATGTATGTATGTAACTTACTAGGGCCCTTGTGACAAAAAATGGCGTTTGATTATAATATTCGATGGTTGCGGATTCGATCTCCACTCGGGGAAATTAATTATTTTCGCGTTTTCACTCTGGTAAGAGGCAGAGGAGTGCGGCGCACGGTTCCTCTACAATTTTGAATTTCGTAGAAACGTTCACATGTATGTGTGTGTGTATGTGTTTGTGTGTGTGTGGACACTAGGTTCTCATCGCCTACCCTGCTTATATGCGATAAAAAATTAACTTAATTAATCTATATTCAATTATATTGTACGAGTCTTCAATTATTCTGCATGTCTTTGTTTTTTTTATGTTTAAAAATAAAATAAATAAATATGATAAAGTATATATATATATATATATATATATATATATATATATATATATATATATATATATATATATATATATATATATATATATATATATATATATATATATATATATATATATATATATATATATATATATATATATATATATATATGTATATATATATATATACATATATATATATATATATATATATATATATATATATATATATATATATATATATATATATATAATATATATATAATATATATATATATATATATATATATATAATATATATATATATATATATATATATATATATATATATATATATATATATATATATATATATATATATATATATATATATATATATATATATATATACATATATATATATATATATATATATATATATATATATATATTATATATATATATATATGTATATATATATATATATATATATATATATATATATATATATATATATATATATATATATATATATATATATATATATATATATATATCAATAAAGTATTTTTTTGCTTAATTAAATGATTTTCAAATATAAATTTGTTTATACAAAAATACTATAAAGGTAACGTATAACGTGTATATATTCGTATATGGATTCACTTTAGTTTTATAAGTAAAAATGGTAAATATTCTGCAGTGATGAAAACATAATTTTCAGTGCATTTAAAAATTACATAAATAATATTTAACATCCTAGTACTACTAAACATAATTCTATTTATCATCTTCTCAAGCACTTAAGTTGTTGAAAAAAAAAAGCAACAAAGCTATCGAGGCGGAGAAATTCCAAATTCAAATCAGTTCGTGAGCGGATTGCAAAGCGAGAGGACGTGCCGCGTCAACCATTTATTCCGTTACAACTCCATTCCAAATGCTAAATATATTGACGAAAACGCGATATTATGAGATTTTGCATAATTTCTATTTGAGTTGCGTGTTGAGTAGCTTTGATTGTCATTTAATTATGACAAGGGTATGCAATGCATCGTTGAATATGAATACGAGTCTGTTCATTCATATAGAACTAAAATGTATATTATGCAAATATATAATGTTATTTTGTTTGTTTGTTTTTATTATCTATACTAATGTTATAAAGAGGAAAGATTTGTTTGTATTGAATAAACTCGAACACTACTGGACCGATTTTGATGAAATTTAAAATGGAGAGACCTTAATCTCCAAGAAGTAGCATAGGTTACTTTTTATTGGAAAAATGAGAGAAAAAAGGGGTGAAGTGGATCCTGAAATTTTTGTATATAGCGAAATTATTTAAATCAGATCTTAAATAAAATTGCTACAAAATGCCTTTCTTTTTATTTACTGAAACTTAGCTGAAATAAGGCTTGAAATTACGACAATGTTCCTTAATATATCAAAAGGTTCATATTAGGAGTCTAGAAAGTAGTCAAGTCAGAACGAAATGTAGTTTAATAAAATTAATATTCCTTTAGTTCTAGCGGGCGAATCGCTAGTATAGTATAAAATATTAATTAGATATATTTATATTTTGACTTTACTTTTTTCACACTATTGTGTGATTCACACAATATAATTATTCTTCTTTGTTTAAAAATTCTAAAATAATATATAAAAATAAAATTTGTACTACTGCTAGTAGAAGTAATAGTAGTATTTATTTTAAAAAACCCCCTGCTTTATGCGGGATACAGTGTCAAGGTAAAAACAAAGAAAAATAAATATACAATAAAAAAATCATATACATGTAATCGTTCTTACAATATATGCCGTCTGTAGCAATTCTGTCTTGTCCGGCGTCTGGTTTTCGACCTATGACCTAATAGGATGTTTAATCGATGTTTTTCGCTACTAAACCGTAAAGCTATAACCACTACGGATGCAATATTATTCGCATTCTTGTTTATATTAAATTATTGAGACGAATATCTTCCCTTTATCTGTTAGTTCGTCTTTTTAGAAATATAATATTGTACGCTGCAGATATAAATGAGACAAAAATGAAAATTTCAAATACATAAAATCCCTTGCTCTCAGCTCGGTCGTTAGCGAAATATTCATGTATAACATAATTTGCGTTCAAGATGATGTAGAGCACAATTCTTAACAGATGCACCAAGATATGCTGACCTCCCTTATTCTTGGTACTTGGAAACATTGAGATAGAACTGCTATAACTCAGGGGTCTGCTTTAAATTGTAACATTATAAATAATGATGCAGTAACATTTCGGGCAATCCGTCATGTTGTAAACGGTTCCCTCATTACCGAATGTGGTCATTGTAATGAATATATAAGATTTGTTTCATTTTAATTTAATTTCGGCTTAATTTTTTTGTTGAATTCTGGTGATGAAGGTTTTGTGGTAGGCAACCAGAACAAAAAAAAAGTAAGAAATATACATATTTGCCTGTATGTAAATTGAACCCGTTTTCTCTCAATAAAACGTAGTCTAGTCTTTTCTGGAATGGCTCCGAGTATATTATATTAAATCAAGGGAGCGAATTACTTCCATTTTACCACGTGTTGAGTTCTAAAAATTTTGACATTATTACTTTTTAAATTTAATTATTTTAATTTAATTAATGTAAAAACTGTAAAAAAATAGTTAATAGTTTATATAGTATATAAAAATGAAAATCGATAATTTTATTTAAATATAATAGACATTTAAACATTGCAATCCAAAAGGCGTACAAAATGCTAGGTTTTGTGTTACGTGTGTCAAAAGATTTTAAGCGGACTGTGACTCTTGTAACATTGTTTAATGTTTTGGTTCGGCCTCTACTGGAATATTGTTCCACATGCTGGAATCCACACTATAAAGTATATATTAAAAGGATCGAATCCTTGTATAATAAATTTCTACGGCACCTTAGTCAGAGACAATTATATGGAGACATATGTATTATCACTTTAGACAGCAATATCTTAGAGAAACGCCGAGAGGTCAGAGATCAGGTGTTGTTGTACAAGGTTTTGAACAACTTAATCGACTCCCCTTTACTGCTAAGTAAGGTTAATTTTGCGTATCATAGGTTAAGTGCACGAAATTATTTATTATTTTTATTTTTATTCTTAGTGTTTTTAGTTTGTCTTGTACTTATATTATTATATATTATGTAATATATTGTGTTCTTTATACATAACTAGTGTTTAAGAAGTGTACGTTTTTGGTTATTTGTGGAAACTTAATTGGTGTTTGTTTTTTTTATGTTTTATATTGAAAATATTTTACTGTACTGTATGTTTTCCTTAAAAATTATATAAAATAAAAAATAAAATAATCTGTGTTTAATTTAAAATCGAGTACAAATTCTAGTAGTAGGGATTTATTTCAAACCGAATAGACTGAGTATTCAATACATTGTTCTACAGAATACAAGTACCAATCGGGCACTATTGTCAATATCGTCTACATAAATCACAGTCAAGCCAGACAGGATATCTAATCCTCTTATCTGCTTATATACTGTCTTAACTTGTTAGTACGTTTCAGTTAACTTGAATTGTTTTATTTTGAATTTATTCGTAACTGGCTTTCACCCTCGGCTTCGCTCGTGTGGTCCAATTCAGTAAGAGAAGAGAAGAGTTGTTTATGAAACTGACATATGAAACATGACACATTCTAAGTGTTCGAGGTAGCATGTACTGTGGGTTATATAAAAAAAATTATGTATTGCCTATAGCTTTTTTTAATTCAATTTGTGTTTATCTATATCAACTCTTTAGCTTTATAACTATAACATAGATTAAAAATGAAATAATAAAACTTATAAAATATTTTCATTTATTCAGCATATTATGTAGTAGCAATGATTAGGAAATAATAAAGGACAGGGTCAGCACCAATTAGCTTTTTATGATTTCATTTCTGAAGAGGAAAAGGAAAAACCGGAAGCTTTATAGAATCATTTCCTCGACTCTCGTCTGTCTGTCTGTCCGACTGTGAAGACCATTTTATTAAGATTGCGTGGAGATATTAAGCTGAAAGGTCTATAGTCCCCAAAGTAGTAGTTAAATCGGGTGGTGGCATCCAACTAAAATTAATATCAAATATCCAGGTAAAGTACGTAAGTATAGTCTTTTGACACAGAATTATTTTCGAATTATCTTTTAACTTCTAAGTCAACGCAATCAAAATATATGACCGTATTTGCCGCATTTTGTATAAAATTCGCCGCCCTATAGGGTACTTTTCGTTGACCTAGAATTATGAGACTTAGCAAGAAGTAAGAATTTAATAAGAATCTAAACATTTTTTTATATATATCACAAAAACAACAATATTGTCAATATCGTAGAATTATAAATTTCATTTACTTTGTCTATGTCAGAATTAGAGTAGACGAGCACAAATCCGCTTAGTTGTTTATCTGTCATTTCAATTTGCTAACTTAAGCTTTTACTCCTTAGGCTGTGTAGGCTAAGCTTTTTAAAACTTTTTTAGTGTTACTCCACACAAAGGTAAGAATTTAGTACATTTTCTATGAATTTTATAGAAAATTTACTAATTTTGAACGACTAAGACGAACCCCTGCGTCTTCAAAAGCTTTTTTTATGCTATTAGTTTTGACATAACTGGAAACTGTAGTGGAGGCAAGTAAAAAATGTAATCCATCTGAATCGATGCTTGATTTATTGTTCTATAATATACAGAGTATAGTTTCTCCGGGTCCTTCGTCACGTAAGATATTTTGTCAGTTTTACGTTATGTCCCTTAAGAAGCAGGATAGGCAGAGAGAACCTAGCGTCGACACTTTATTCTCCGTTTCCTATGCAAATTGGAGAGATTACATTTTAATTTGCGGAACTCTATTTACCAGAGCGGAAAAATGAAAATAGTATACTGACGAACTGATATATACATATATATATATATATATATATATATATATATATATATATATATATATATATATATATATATATATATATATATATATATATATATATATATATATATATCTCGTAAGATTTTCACGAAAATAGAATTAGCTAATGCCTTAAAAACCTTTCCGATCTCTTATTAGAAACTGATGCTTTATGATGTTTTGCTTAAAATGTTACAAAATTCAACATAAGAAACACGTTACAAAAATTCGCCAACCAAATATCAAGTGCTATTTGATTTTCAGTTAATATTTTGAATTGAATTGTAAGAAAGGTAATATGATCAAGACCCATTGTTTTTTACAGCGAATATGAAGCTATATTTGGATTGACTTCTATTTCTGATAGCAATATGTACTGTTCTACAATTTCGATAGTAGTATTGGCGAGCTATGTACAAACTTCTGTCACATGTCTCGCGAGTTTCTCAGGTTTGTATTAGACTGGTTTCAACCTGCATTTACAATGTTATACGAATATTTGGAAGAGACTCTGCCATTGATAGTAAAAATTAACTTTAAATTATATCTTTATATCATGTATCTATCTATTTTCATGAACTACAAGCTGGAATTAAAAATTATTTTTATATATCATATCAAGTTAATCGATTCCACGTATCCTACTATATCTGCAGTGAAACTTAACTCGGGCTCTTAGAACAAGAGATGTGTCCATGGGCATTGGAAATGGGAGGGGGGGGGGGGGTCTGTAGGTGAACGAACTTATGATCATTTAATATTATTTTTAAGACGACTCTATATATAATTAAAGGCCTAATAACTTTAACTTAATAAAATTTGATTTTTAATTATCATGTCTATACATTTTTCTTAAATAAAATTATTTCACAATTAATATATAGACAAATCTAGAACAATCTCAAAGCATTTGAAGCACGTTTGGGCCCAAGCCTGATGAGCCGATGAACTTCCTATCGAGCTATATAAGACACTATTGCAAGGCCGTCAACTACGGACTTGGACATGCCAAATAGAACCATTGTCTGTCTGTCTTTGACTATATCTCAGTTGGAAACTTCCGCACTATTCCGTTTTAGAGACATATATTATTAAATAATTGATTGATATTGATATGGGAATGTGTTAGATTGTGATCGGCATTGTTACAATTTTGCCTTGTTAATTCCGTCAATATAATAGAATAATTAAGATTAATATATTGGTTGTGTAAATTTTATGTAAAAATCATTTAGGAATAAGTATATATAGAACTCTTTATTACAATAGAAAAAAAAATATGTTGAAACGTGCAAACATAAAAAATATAGTTACAAAAGGTGGACTTATCTCTAAAAGAGATTTCTTCCAGCCAACCTGTGAAAGTGGGTGAAACCAGTAAGTAGCGAGATGACCGAAGAAATGCAATATATAGATAAAATTTACATAAAAATAAAAAAATAAAAATAACCTAACTAAAAATTCCAATATATAAAGCATAGTAGATAGATATACATACATACAAGTTAATAGACATATAATTATACAAATACATATAAATACATACATACACTATAAAATATATAAAATATCAACACATAAAAATATAATATTAGTAAAACATAGTTAAATTAAAGACTTTTCAGATACTGTTTAGTTCGTTAATGAGATGTTTTTTCAATATCGACCCAAAAGACAAGATTGATTGGCTTTCTTGAATAGCCTTGGGGAGTTTATTCCAAAGGAGTGGAGCCTGTGCGTAAAAGGACTTTTGAAGAAATTTGGTATTGCTCTTTGGAATGTCTAGCATCGGTAAAACTCGAAACCTCCTCGAGCGTGTAAGAGAGGGAAGGATTTTAAAACGGGAACATAGATAAGGAGGGAAGTTTTAGTAGTTGACTATTTTAAAAAGAAAAGAGAAGGAAAATGTAGGTAGCTTTATGCAATATTTTAAATTTAACAGCAAATGGTAAATTCGCAGTATTTTAAGTGTATTTTAATAACAATTTTAAGTATATGTGCAGTCAGGTAGACCGATATTAAGATAGAATAATTTTCAATTTCTTCTTTCTACTATAATAAAACTTACAAAATATGTTTACGACATTGCTCGATATCCCGTATTAACAGTGTAACAGTGTCAGCAGAAAGCACTTAGTGTCAAGATACTTCTTACCTAGCTTTACAACTGAATTAGAATAATTGCTTGTTGAAATGAAAATAACTCATTCCCCCGAGTGGATATCGAACCCGCAACCACAGCGTTTATCATTGGAAACGGTCCAACTGCGCCACAAGTTCCTTAAAAAAATCTCACTAATATATGTATTACAAATACAATATTGTATACTACGAGTAATGCATCTAATCATCCGCAATGATTCCACCAAATACCAAAACTAGCTATCAACAACTGTCTACTAACAACTTAAACAATTAGCAACAATACGACAGGTATGATATCGTAGACAAGTTTCAAATGCATAATTAAATTTCATATTCCAACCTCCTTTGAGACAAAGAGGTGCAATTCTACTATGGATATACTGTATTCGGGTAATGTATTTAGTATAAAGGCACTGAGAGACTGCATGTATATTTTTGTTATTAGATTTAAGTGAAAATACTTTACAGTATGTGTTTTTTTATTATTTTGCAATGAAGCGGAATGGGATGTATGTTTTTCTTTTAAGTAAGTTTAATTTGATTTAAGAGTTTCATTATTTCCAGAATTAGTGTTTTTACTTTTTAATTTTTTAATGATTAGTTATGTTCAATACACATATATACTACGACTTCTATCATAACTACTCAATGAATTGTAAGGGAGTATTAAATATAAGAGGCAGTTCTCTTCGCACGCATTGGAGTTCTATAGTTGAAAATTATTATTTTATGACGCTTAAAGGCTAGCAGAGCATTGAATTGACCAATCATTGAAAAATATTACTGTAATTTGGTCATATGAAAAAATATTCAAAAGAATACTTGACATGACTTTCATCGGGCTAATTCACCATTCACTAATAACTCACTTATTATAGTCAGACGCTATAGGACGGAGTGTCTCAAATCTGGATTCGTAAAGCGATAACGTAGCGAGGAAATAAGTAATTTACTCCCCCAAACGTGAACCGAGCCCACGACCGTCACCTTTACAGTCAAACGCTCGTACGGCATCACTTACAAAAGCAAATATAAATCAATCAATTCTCCAAATAATATCATTAATATTTCACATACACTGTGCTAACGCGTTAATACCGATATTATCCCGAATCACTTATATTGAGCCACTGACCAACGACGCGTGAGATTCATACAAAATTCGATATCCACTCGTGACCGCAGCGCACGTGCATATCTATGAGTGATTATGGCTATACAATATAAAATTATGCTCGAAATTAATTTACAATTGTATTAAATTTTTCTGGTATTTTAGCTTTAATAGAGAAATTATTACAAAATATTTAGTAATCATTAAAAATTGAAACCCTGTTTTGTGAGAGGCTCATTTAATACACTTATTACCTGCCCTAGTTCTGTCTGCCCGTTTGGACGCAGTGGCACAGCGTCTGACAGTACACGCGACGGTTGTGATTTCGGTTCCGACTGAGGGAGAATTAATAATTTTCATTTTCCTCGCTCTTGTGCCACTCTAAAAAACATGACCAAAATTGTATAGCGATGTATACATATATTCTGTTGTATGTTTAAGACTTTAGAGAGACGCTCATTTGAGCGTTTGTCTACAAAAAATAGAAATTCGACGCGCCCCACGATTTTTTTTAGTCAATTAAATGCCCTATATGGATGGAGGGAGTGGTGTGGTGACTAGTACCTGGCGCCTTCCCATTATTTTTTAGCATTATTACGTTTCTATATAATATTTAAAGCTATACCTTTTTTATTAAGATTTGTTTTATTTTTAATTTAATTTAATTTGTTGTTTTATATTACTTAATCTATTTATTATCATTCCTAATACATTTTTCTTATATAAAGACATATGTAATATCCACATTAAGATTTTTATTGAAAAAAAATCATGTGTGTTTTACACCCAGTAGTAGATTTTCCATTTTCTCGACCGGAAGTTATTGAAACTTCCGGTCGAGAAAATGGAAGATGTCAACTACGACGATGATATCAAAGTCAACATTAATTAAGCTGTATAAGAAAAGTCCTAAGTTCTACATAATCCGAAAGATGCTAGTTAAGGCAACTAAAAAAAACTAGATTATTAAATGGAAATAAAAAAAAAAACACAACCATAAGAAATAAAATAATATAATAATTTTCATACTTTCGGTATATATTCATGGGTCTCTAAAGACCTCACTTTACCTTCACCTATATAAATAAATCTTAAATGTCGGTCATATATTTTGGAATACCCACGAAAATGTCCTTGCTCAGTGAAAAACAGCCGCGAAATGAAAAAGTATTACCTTGTGACGACGCAGACTTGCGCTAGTGACAAGTATGCGAATATTATAACAAATAAGCATCTCGCTTTCTGCCATTCTTTTTACCCTTGCAAATGTTCACTTTTTTAATATAATAGAATATAGTTAATATAGTTTTTAATATATTGACAGTAAAGGAAGTATATATATACCTAAGATATATAATATGTTTATTGAATATAGTATTAAAATCCATAATTCCAACATAGCATCATTTGCTTCAAAAAATGTAAATTTCCAAAAAAAGCGATAAAGTATATAATGTCTTCTTCAGTTTTATTATTCAATTAAGAATGATAGCTACGTATTTTAAATTAAAATTAAATTGACAGTTAAATTACAAACTATTAATAACTGATGACCGTCGTAGGCGCATAGGCACATCATCTGTGAACACGACGGTTTGTGGGTTCGATTTCTACTCGGGGAGAACGAATTATTTCATTTTGCTTGCTCTGGTGACAAGGCTACGCGCGGCGTTGAGTTCCGCCTTTAAACACGCAATGGAGGCCAAAGGCGGAAAGTTGGGAGCGGAGTGTGTTACCACTAGATTTCTTCTGCCTACCCTGCTTTGTGCGAGAAATAGTGTGAAACTATAAAAAAATTGTTAACTTAACTCTATAATACAATAGAATAGATTCACTTTCCCCAAAAATGATTTGAACCCAGTATCTTCTTCTTCTACTTAGCGTTATCCCGGCCTATTACCAGGGTCTGCTTTCCTACTTAATCTACTCCACTTTGCACGGTCTTGAGCATCCTCAGTGGTTAGTCCATTGGCTCTTAGTGGCCATACCATCTCAGACGACGCTCTTGGAGCTTATCCGCTACGTCACGGACCCCAAGACTACCTCGAATGAATGTGTTGCGTATGCGGTCAGCCCGAGTAACGCCACACATCCACCTCAGCATCTTCATCTCCGTTACGTGAAGCTCCTGAGTGTGCCGAGATAATGCTGGCCAACATTCGCTGCCGTATAGAAGAACTGGTCGGATCATGCTCTTGTATATCAGCCCCTTGAGTTTGGGCGGTATTCTGCGATCGCAGACCACACCAGTGACCTCCCGCCATTTGGCCCAAGCAGCGCTAACCCGGGCGTGGACATCGTAGTCGATGCCTCCGGACTCGTGCATAATGGATCCAAGGTACCGGAACTTCTCCGACTTAACGGCTGGCTCAGGCCCGATGTGGATGGTTTTGAGTCTGGGTTCCCGCAAGCCATGTACTCGGTATTTGACACATTCAATTTAAGACCACTGTTCTCAAGCGTGACTCTTCCAGGCATTCACTTTACGCTCCAGCATCAGTCGGTTCTCGTCAATGAGTACTATGTCATCGGCATACATCATCAGCCATGGAGGCTGGTCCTGGATGTGAGCCGTGACAGTATCTAGCACTACATTAAACAAAAGTGGACTAAGAGCTGAGCCTTGGTGAACCCCTACTGTAATTGGGAAGGGTTTGGCATTTGGCAAGGGGTTTAAAATACCGTTTAGGGGTTTAAAAAGATCAGTAAGCATGAGCACACCACGAGAGCCCAACGATTTCCACGCTTCGATCGGAATATCGTCAGGTCCCACCGCCTTGCCGTTCTTCATGCGTTGAAGACAATTCCGAGTTTCATCAAGGGTTATTGGAGCAATAATTCCCAGGTTAGGAGGTGGTTCAGATGGAAAACTACCCAGACGCTGTGTATTCAGTAGCTCCTACTTCTTGGGACTTCTCTACCTGTCCTTCACAGAAGCATGACTACAAAGCAGCTTGCCCTGAGAATCTCTGATGAAAGACATTTTGTGATATCTTGCGTCGCTTTATCCCGAGCACGTGCCAATTTGTAGATGAGCTTCTGCCCCTCCACAGTTTCAAGTTTATCATATAGAGGTAATAAACTTTCACTGCGGGCTCTGACTACAGCTCTTTTGCTGGCACGTTTTGCTGCTATGTACTCCAGTCTGTCTTCAGGAGAGTTGGAACGCTGCCACTCCTTAAATGCAGTCTTCTTATTATGAATCACCTCCTGTACCTTGTCATTCCACCACCATGTCTCCCTGTCCATAATACGTCCTCCCTTAGAAACGCCAAGAACATGTTTACCAGCCGTAATGATTGCTGACTGAGCTCGATCCCAAGCATCTTGAGCAGTTTCGGTGTTAGTTGATAAATTTTGACTGTTAACCTCTGCCAGAAAGTCGGTCTGCATCGGTCCATTCAACCACCACTTGATTTTAGACTTACGCGTCTCGGCTAATTTCTTTATCGGGGTAACGACATAATCCATGACAAGAAGACGATGTTGGGCCGTGAGGCTTTCACCAGGAATGACTTTACAGTTAGTTACCTTGCCAACATGACACCGCCTGGTCAATAGATAATCTATTTGAGTTGAGTGGAGTCCACTCGCATACGTTATAAGATGCTGCGGACTCTTTTGGAAGAACGTATTCACGATGGCCAGATCAGATGCAATACAGGTTCTTAGAATATTTTCGCTCTCTATATTACGGCGACCGTGACCAAAATCACCGTGGAAGTTCATACGTATCCGACTGGACCCGACGCTTCATGAGTACATCTGCTAGTTCCCTGCATCGTCCGGTTAGAGAGCCAATATTCCACGTTGCAAAGCGGAGTTTCCTTCTGGGTACTATCTTCTTTAGCCGTGTCCGTACTTGACACGGTAGCCCTTGCCCATTTAACACAGGTGTAGGGCGATGTGCCTGCGCATCGTTTAGCGGTAACGCCCTGGCCGTACCCTGCGACATCTTTTGTCTTTTCATATAATGTGTGGGAAAAGCCAAGGATGAGAGAGGAAAAGATTAGTAGAAAAGGGGAGGGGCAGGGGTACGGATACCACTTTCATGGATTGGAAAGGAGTATGACAGTGGTAGCTCGAAGATACGGGGTCGCGTACCCGTATGCCCAGTACCAATATCGGACAGATATTTGGGCAGACACCCTCTGGATAAAAATAGGTTTGAACCCAGTATATTGTAAGCTAACCAGTATACAAATATTTAATTATTTTCTCAAGTATACGCTGCGCACAAAATGTCGTGAGTCGCATACAAAAATGTTAAAATGTTACAAATTCGCGAGAACGGCGATGGATGTCGTGCACTTGCCCGCCGGACTGCGCTATTTGTCATCACTGAATTTTTTATATGACTCGAATCTGTAAATTGCGAGGAATATTTGCTTTAGACGTTTCTTGTATACGTCTGTTATAACATTGAGACTTATTTCTTTCATTTTGTAGGGGATATTCAGTAAAAATAATATAGGAAATATCGATTTTTTTCTCTTTATTTCATGGTGTATCCTGCATATAGACAAGTAAGATAATTATAAGAGAGACCAGCTTCAGAAATGAAGTCTTCATCAAAATTCGAGCCATTGTGTGTCTAGTATTTCGACAGCAAAGAAACTGATTTTTTTATATTTTTTTAAGGGAAACAATCAATACAATTATCAATTTACATACAATATAAATTGAAACATAGAACATAGAAAATACTACAAATACCAATTAAGTTTCTACATATATATATATATATATATATATATATATATATATATATATATATATATATATATATATATATATATATATATATATATATATATATATATATATATATATATATATATCTATATATATATATATATATATATATATATATATATATATATATATATAAAAACTTCTAAATAATTCAGGTCCTAGTGTAAATACATTTCTCACTTTCCTTTTAATTTTCGAGACATTTGCGTGTTGAATGGCGGAACTCAATGTCGCGGTTTGATTTTTTAAACAAGCGAGGAAAATCGTTTATTCTCCATATGGGAATCGATAGCCGTTCCATAGCCGTTCGTCTCGTACACTGTGCCGTTTAATCATGTTCGACTAGTATAATCTATGTTTATATAGACTTGTGGAAAGTATACTTTGAGGTACAGTTATTACGTAATGTCAAAACTTATCTTTATAAGGTGAGTATTCATAATTTACATCAACATTTCTTAAATCAGACTCTTAATAATAAATATCTAAGTCTTTAATAAATACCATTTGATTAAAGCAATTGTACAAGCATCTAAAAGTATATATATTTTTATTATATGAAAAATATTATTGTTCAACTGAATTCCATTAGCAGAGGAGCTATTAGCTTGCTCAAAGGAACACATAACACAACTTCTACAGCTTTATCTTTTACAATCAGATTAAAAAAACATCACGTAAGTTAAATACATCCTTTATACATTTTTGATTTCTTATATAATTTATTATTATGGTACTTGTTCACTTCTTCGGCTGTGTTCGATGAAGGGCCTCGGTGAGTTCCGCAACATTGGCCTTACCCAAAGCGGGGCACGTAAAGGGAACCTTGTGTTAATAAACTACCTTATCTATTTTCCCCTGAATTTTCAAGACATTGCGTTGAATGAAGGAATAAAATATAATTAATCATTTTTCCAAATCGAGATTGGACCCACACCCACCATGCTTACAATCAGATGCTGTGCCACTGAACCACAAAGAAAGCTTTTTATTTTACATATACATATTATATACATGCTCGTATATAGCTGTAAAAATGTAAAAAAAACAATTTTATCCTTGTATCGTTTCCAGACATTAAAACCTACATGAATACAAATGAAGCCGTAAATGAAGTGTTAAACGTTATTCGCGTTACACCTCTATCTATTGCTTTGTGATTGCATCTGGCTAACAAGCACGCGAACATTGCATGTGTTATGTAACCGTCTTTGTAGGAACAAGACTTTTTCTATGAAATTATAATATTTTTTGGTACCCACTACTAATATAGAATAATTACGTGCTTATGCTTAAGTGAATAATCTTATTTCAAGGCTCTCACTTTATACTTTTTGAGGAGAGAGACTTTATATACAGAGAGAACCTAGTAGCTATACACTTCGTACTTAGATTTCTACCCAAATTTAATACATCCATACGTATCAAGGTGTCGGAACTCAACGCCGCGCTCTGTCTAACAAGCGAAATATAAATAATAAAAAAAATATAATGTTATGAAATATACTATATGATGAAGTCGTTTTGTAACTCAGCCGTGGTTAGTTTGGTTGCTACTAAAGATGAAATCTCTTTTAGTGATAAGGCCGCCATTGCACACATTAATATATAACTTTAGTAACTTATATTTGTATGTCATTTATACTTAAACATGTATATACATACGACATATGTACATATATATATATATATATATATATATATATATATATATATTATATATATATATATATATATATATATATATATATATATATATATATATATATATATATATATATATATATATATATATATATATATATGACAAAATCTAAGCTTTTGTATTAAAATTCGTCTGTCTAAGCAATCAGTCACGGTCCAAAAGCGTATAGAATAAAATTAAAAAGCTCCCACTGCGATAGACAGACGTCATCCCGCGCGAGTGCTTCCAAACCCGTTCCGTTTTACGAGAAACCTCTATAAAGTTAATCAAACAATAAAAATTTATTTGGTTTTTATTAAATATAAAAATTTATAGTTCTTTTGTAGTTTTTGATAGATTGGAGTGGAAATTTTTATATATTTCACATTGGCATGTTAACTGTCTGTATATAAAATGATATGTTTATTACATATACTACATATTTAATTCTCCAATTCATTATTATTAATATTATAAGACTGAGTAATTCTGATTGAATATTATTTTGTATAAACGTGGAAGGCTATGTGCACTGCAGACTAAATTATAAAATATTTAAATTTTCTCGTTCAAGTTAGACAGAGCATAATGTTCTGAACGATGCGGGAGAGGTGTATGGATAAAAAAATACCAACCATGACACAAGACATGAGAGCCAATAGATTGTCCACTGAGGATGTTAAAGACCGTGCAAAGTGGAGTAGGCTTAGTCGGAAGGCAGACCCTGGCAAAAGCCGGGACTAATGCCAAGAAGAAGAAGAAGCTCTGGTAGGCAAGGCGCGACGTTGAGCTCCACAACTCACCCCACAAAGTATATATTTTTAGCTTCACACTGTATTCCGCACAAAGCATGGTAGGCAGAGGGAACCTAGTGTTGAGATACTCCGATCCCCAAGGCGAGAGCCCTTTCGAGGCATTTAAGTGTTGAATGGCAGAAGTCAACGCCACGCTTTGCCTTGTTGCCAGAGCGATAAAATGAAAATAATTCGTCCTCACTAAGTGGGAATCGAACCCACAAACCGTCGCGCTTATAGGCAGACGCTATACTTCTGCGCCATGACGATCCTCCATACTTTTGTAATTTTATTTTAATATACATATACATTATATTTAGAGTTTATTACGTTATCGATCCGCCCTGTACTGCATAAGGAGGCTTTTAGCCGGCTTCCGGCCAGAGTGCATCCCGTGACATCACTTCCGGAAGCTTTCACTCACTCCTGATAGTTTCTCATTTAGACCTTTTGCTTTTATTTTTGGTAGTAATGGATTTTATACACTTAATATTAATGTAATTTAATATTGAATATTAAAATATAGAAATTTCATATTAAATGATTGCATCTGTGTCTCCTTAATAAAGCTCTTGTAAAAAGGTAAAAAAAGTCTTGTAAAAAAGCTCTAGTCTAAATTATGAACCTAGCTACTGTCTTTGTAACACTATCTATAGATTTTTGAAGAACGATGACAGTTTGATAAGACAACTCAATTTTACTATTATTAATTTACACCATTCTGAATGCCGAATTTATTATAATTTTATATTATTTGTTATATTGGATATTATTTACTAAAATAAAGAACAATGAATCTACACTATTGTGTTATTTGTAAATAGGTATATATATATATATATATATATATATATATATATATATATCTATATATATATATATATTTTTCATCTTATGTATATAATTTTTAAAATTCTAGTGTCCTTGTCTTAACCAGATATATATATATATATATATATATATTATCTATATATATATATATATATATATATATATATATATATATATATATACTATATATATATATATCTGGTCAAGACAAGGACACTAGAATTTTAAAAATTATATACATAAGATGAAAAAGACAAAACCACTTCACATTAAAAATTTTACGCATTACCAACCATAATGCTTTATTTCAGTTTTTGGCCTGAACAAATAGCTAAAATAAAGTTTGATTTTACGCATATTTTTGTTTTTTTATTATCATATTTCTCTCCAATTAATATTTTTCCTTCTACAAATCACGATAATCCCACCCTGATAATGACTAGAAAATGAAGAAACCTCTTACGTGAAAGGATTCCTCATTTTCTGGTCATTATTGTATTGTATTCGCTAAGTAATATAAAACGACAAAAGCAAAAGCTCTACTCAGGCTGTAAAAGGTCGTATACAAGATATTAAGTTACCAAATAAATTTGCGTCATTACAAGAATTTGAGATCAAAAATATAACAAAAATCTTTTGACCATCAATTGATATTTGAAAATGAATTTGTAAGTAAATGTTTCTACATCTTTATGCTCTTTCTTTCCGTGTTGAATACAGGCTCCCATCATTAAGCGTCGTCTGTTTTAGGCAGCTTCATATAAGTTAAAAATATTTTTTTTACATACTTAATTTTATATTACTTTAATATGAATTTCTGGTGTTCTAAACTTCCACCATTTTCCAATTAATATCTGGTAATTAAAATTAAACATGACACTAAGTCTAATCAATTATCACTAAGTAAAATCAATGTATCATAATCAATAATGCAGTACAAAATTGAAAAATCAAAATTCATTTTAAAATAATTGTCCTAAAAAATTTTTTAACAACCAATTACAGTGCTCAGCCGAATTTCAACCACAAGAACTTCAAAATCAAAACAATAAACAATGTATTTACGAAGACAGCTTTATTACTAAATTACAATCCTTTACCGGTTTATAAATCCGGCTCGAAGGACCAATTAGTAACTGAGATACCGTACTCGGTTTCCATAGAACAAAAGGAGTACAAATAAGCGAAAAACATCTATAAGTACGGCTTACAGTTCCGATGCTCTGTAATTGCTCGCCTCGAGCGGTCCAGGCACAGAACAATCTTATAATTTCAGCAGATCTTGCATGAATCGTAAGCTTAGTTTTATTACAAAACTATATATATCTACGATTGTCCAGTTATTTGTATGTAAGTAGCCTAAGAGTACATTTGTTGTTAAAAATACTTCGATTGTAGGTGTTGTTTTGGAATACAACAGCCAGAACATTGTCATTAGGAAATAAACACACTATTATCTCACTTGGCTAAGATATTTTTTTATACACATGTCAAAAAAAGACTCGTTTGACAAGTTTACGTATGTATATTTTTTTGATTTCATTACTTATAATTTTAAACAGTTATTAAAATTACGTAAATAATTCTATCATGGCATATTTCTTCAAAAATTATATTCTTTGATTTATGAAAAGTCCGAAAGGCTTCACCAAAGTCGCCTTTAACAATCAATCAAAGTAAACCTCCTCTCTTTCAAATTAAAGACACTATTTTACATAATTGGAACAATAATAATCTGTATTTTTGACTAATATTTGACAAAAAATTATATGAATTTAGCTTCCCACTCTATATATTCTGACCGAAAAAGAATTGTTTCTGCAGAAATTCAAATTTTCTAAGATTTTTTGTCAAAAACATATAAATTAGAGAATAAATTTATATTTCAGATACTTACGCTTAAATAATAAAATTGTCTTTGTATAATGCTCTCAAAATTATTACATATATATATATATATATATATATATATATATATATATATATATATATATATATATATATATATATATATATATATATATATATATATATATATATATATATATTCCAGAGGGTGTCTGGCCAAATATCTGTCCGATATTGGTACTGGGCATACGGGTACGCGACCCCGGATCCTCGAGCCACTACTGTCATACTCCTTCCCAATCCATGAAAGTGGTGTCCTTACTCCCCCCCTTTTCTACTAATCTTTTCCCCTCTCATCCTTGGCTTTTCCCACAAAAATGGGTTTTGGAGGTCAGATGGCAATCGCTCCATTAAAAAGCCGCCACCTGCCACTCATATGAAAAGGAAAAAGATGTTGCTGGGTACTGCTAGGGCGTCGCCGCTAAACGACGCGCAGGCACATCGCCCTACACCTGTGTTAAATGGGCAAGGGCTACCGTGTCAAGTACGGACACGGCTAAAGAAGAAAGTACCCAGAAGGAAACTCCGCTTTGCAATGTGGAATATTGGCTCTCTAACCGGACGATGCAGGGAACTAACAGATGTACTCATGAGGCGTCGGGTCCAGTGTGCTTTCCTTCAGGAAACCCGCTGGAAGGGCAATAAGTCCCTCATAGACACTGGGTCTCCTTCCGGTAAAACTGGTGTAGCAGTAGTTTTATCTGAAGAGCTACGGAATGGTCTCCTCGAAGTTGACCGACGCAGCGACCGCCTGATGCGGGTGAAGGTACTGGTTGAGGGGGCTATCGCCAACTTAATCAGTGCTTACGCTCCCCAGGCTGGTTGTAGCGGGACCGAAAAGGAGTCATTCTGGGAGCAATATGAAGACGTTCTACTCGCTATACCATCTACCGAGGTGATCATAGTTGGGGGAGACCTTAACGGTCACGTGGGTAAGGCTGCGGATACGTATGAACGTGTCCACGGTGGTTTTGGTCACGGTCGAGGGCAATATAGAGGCAATATAGAGAGCGAAAATATTCAAAGAACCAGTATTACATCTGATCTGGCCATCGTGAATACGTTCTTCCAAAAGAGTCCGCAGCAACTAATAACGTATGCGAGTGGACTCCACTCAACTCAAATAGATTATTTATTGACCAGGCGGTGTCATGTTGGCAAGGTAACTAACTGTAAAGTCATTCCTGGTGAAAGCCTCACGGCCCAACATCGTCTTCTTGTCATGGATTATGTCGTTACCCCGATAAAGAAATTAGCCGAGACGCGTAAGTCTAAAATCAAGTGGTGGTTGAATGGACCGATGCAGATGCATGATTCTGGCAGAGGTTAACAGTCAAAATTTATCAACTAACACCGAAACTGTTCAGGATGCTTGGGATCGAGCTCAGTCAGCAATCATACGGCTGGTAAACATGTTCTTGGCGTTTCTAGGGGAGGACGTATTATGGACAGGGAGACATGGTGGTGGAATGACAAGGTACAGGAGGTGATTCATAATAAGAAGACTGCATTTAAGGAGTGGCAGCGTTCCAACTCTCCTGAAGACAGACTGGAGTACATAGCAGCAAACGTGCCAGCAAAAGAGCTGTAGCCAGAGCCCGCAGTGAAAGTTTATTACCTCTATATGATAAACTTGAAACTGTGGAGGGGCAGAAGCTCATCTACAAATTGGCACGTGCTCGGGATAAAGCGACGCAAGATATCACAAAATGTCCTTGCGTCAGAGATTCCCAGGGCAAGCTGCTTTGTAGTCATGCTTCTGTGAAGGAGAGGTGGAGAAGTTACTTCTTGGAGCTGCTGAATACTCAGCACCCGGGTAGTATTCCGTCTGAACCACCTCCTAACCTGGGACTTATTGCTCCAATAACCCTTGATGAAACTCGGAATTGTCTTCGACGCATGAAGAACGGCAAGGCGGTGGGACCTGACGATATTCCGATCGAAGCGTGGAAATCGTTAGGTTCTCGTGGTGTGCTCATGCTTACTGATCTTTTTAACCGCATTTTGAACACTGGGACGATGCCACATCAATGGCGGCACAGTTTTATTACCCCTATTTACAAAGGAAGGGGCAGTGTTCAAGATTGCGGTAGTTATAGGGGCATTAAGATTATGAGTCACACCATGAAGCTCTTCGAGCGCGTGATTGCCCTCAGGCTCCGCCGAGAGTGTACTGTCTCTGAGTGTCAATATGGATTTCAGCCAGGATCAGGCCCTACGGACGCCATTTTTGCCCTCAGAATTTTGATGGAGGCACACAGGGAAAAGAGGAGAGCTCTGCATGTGGCATTCTTAGACCTGCAGAAGGCCTTTGACTGTGTGCCACGTCAGTGTATCTGGTGGGCACTGCGATCCAAAGGGATCCCTGAATCCTATGTTGCTATTATCAGAGACATGTACAACGACTCTGTTTCTACAGTTAGGACCGCTGTTGGAGATACCAAACCCTTCCCAATTACAGTAGGGGTTCACCAAGGCTCAGCTCTTAGTCCACTTTTGTTTAATGTAGTGCTAGATACTGTCACGGCTCACATCCAGGACCAGCCTCCATGGCTGATGATGTATGCCGATGACATAGTACTCATTGACGAGAACCAACTGATGCTGGAGCGTAAAGTGAATGCCTGGAAGGGTGCGCTTGAGAACGGTGGTCTTAAACTGAATGTGTCAAAGACCGAGTACATGGCTTGCGGGAACCCAGACTCGAGCACCATCCACATCGGGCCTGAGCCAGCCGTTAAGTCGGAGAAGTTCAGGTACCTTGGATCCATTATGCACGAGTCCGGAGGCATCGACTACGATGTCCACGCCCGGGTTAGCGCAGCTTGGGCCAAATGGCGGGAGGTCACTGGTGTGGTCTGCGATCGCAGAATACCGCCCAAACTCAAGGGGCTGATATACAAGAGCATGATCCGACCAGTTCTTCTATACGGCAGCGAATGTTGGCCAGCATTATCTCGGCACACTCAGGAGCTTCACGTAACGGAGATGAAGATGCTGAGGTGGATGTGTGGCGTTACTCGGGCTGACCGCATACGCAACACATTCATTCGAGGTAGTCTTGGGGTCCGTGACGTAGCGGATAAGCTCCAAGAGCGTCGTCTGAGATGGTATGGCCACGTTTTGCGCCGGCCTAAGAACTACGTCGGAAGAAAATGCCTTGATATGTCTGTCCCTGGAGTAAGACCCCCCGGACGCCCAAGGAAGCGATGGCTGGCGACGTCGTGACGCATGACATGAGAGCCAATGGACTAACCACTGAGGATGCTCAAGACCGTGCAAAGTGGAGTAGACTAAGTAGGAAAGCAGACCCTGGCAATAGGCCGGGATAATGTTAAGTGGAATAAGAAGATATATATACGGTAAAATCACGTCAACTGGACCCCCTATTTACCACTTGATCATAAAAATTTAATCTATATATATTTTTTATTAGTACTTATGATGGAAAATTGATCCCCCCAACAATTTTTCAAAATTTCGATTTTAACAATTTTTTTTTTTATAATGAAAATTTTAAGCACTTTTTATTGAAAAATGGATTAAAAACTCAACCGCAAGAGATAAATTTGTGAAATTTTCAGGATCGATGGTCAAATGTCTATATTTTAAGAATATCTTATGACTTAAAATTATTTATTTATTTTCATATTGTTAATTAACTTTAAGTTAACAAATGAAAATTTAACTGACTTCTCGGGCAGAAAATGCAGTTTTTTTTCATCGGTCACATGCTTTATCCATTAAGTTTAAAATTCCGGAAGAGAATTTCACTGCTCGCCATTAGTTTAAATAAAATTAATTATTTATGACAGCGCGCCAGGCGCCGAGCGCTGTGGAAATGCCGCGCTGCCGAGCGTCTTGAACTACACTAACGCTTTTATCAATGATAATTTATAATAACATTACAAAATATTATTATAAAACAAATTTTATTATTATTTATCTTATATTTATTATAATTATTATTAATAAAATTTAATTTTTTTTAACAATGTTATAAGGAATGTAATCAAAAATCAAATGAATTGGCAAGCACGATTAGCTCTAATTATAACTAATTTTTTTAACACATTATTGTGATTTTTTTTATTTAACGGATTGCAACATTTATTCACTCGGCCCATTTTAAATCACAGAAATATTATTACAATCAAAAATTATAATACTTAAATATTAACTAAAAAACACAACTCAACAACAGCTGCTATTTTAAATAATTATTTCACTGTTTTCCGTATAAACTTATGTCACGAATCTACAAGAATGACTTCTAAAATGATTTTGTTATTTACTCCAATACGCGAAAAACAAATGAAAATCGTAACTGAGCGGTTTTTCTTTTGTTAAGTAAAGATGGAGTGTTGACTGATAAATTAAAAAATAATAATTTACTAAATTACCTAAAGAAAATACACATAGACCGAAACAGTTTTAAAAATTTAAAATTGTTTTTTTTTTTTTTTAATTTCCGCTGTTTGGTAAAAATAAGAAGAAATTTTGATTACATTCCTTATAACATTGTAAAAAAAAATTAAATTTTATTAATAATAATTATAATAAATTATAAGATAAATAATAATAAATTTGTTTTATAATAATATTTTGTAATGTTATTATAAATTATCATTGATAAAAGCGTTAGTGTAGTTCAAGACGCTCGGCAGCGCGGCATTTCCGCGGCATTTCATATATATATATATATATATATATATATATATATATATATATATATATATATATATATATATATATATATATATATATATATATATATATATATATATAGCTATAGCTATAGCAAAAATAGCAACTCAAATGAAAACAATTTTTAGATAAAGAAAAATTATACTCACTTTTACATCCTATAATAAATATAAATTAACACTACGATAAAACTGTAAACTACTGAAGTTGTTGAAGTTAAATCGTTAATTTCTCGACCAGTTATTTCTTATCTCGCGTGAACTCGATTGGGAACTTTTTAAATGTACTTATTACATTAATCATACTTTTTTTTCTATTTTTTTAAAATACTTTTTTTTTAATATATTATATATAATTAATATATTATAGCTATATTAAATGTTTGACAGTTCTTAGGTTTTTAAAAGTCGATCTTTATACTTACAACGACTTGTACTGACGATTTGGGATGTTTATAGTCCAGACATCCTGTTCTATTGTCCATGACGGTTTCTTCTTGTAATTACAATTCACCAAAAAGCTTTGCATCAGAAGAATCGGATTTGATTCCTGTTACCATAATTGAATAGTACAACTTCATAACTTAATTAGTAAAATTAATACATATACTAAATATTTACATTTACAATATTTATCACTAGCCTATTAAATAATATAGCCTTCCTCACGCTCGCATCGCTCGCTCTTATATTTAAAAATAATAAAACTCTTTGAAGAATAGTAAATTTGAAGAAAAAGAATAAACAGGGGCAGTATCAAAATCAGTCACTATATAAAATATATTTTTGTATAGCATATATTTTTAACTGGTCATATATTTTCCCTTCCTAACATAGAATATTATGTGAAACGTCCATCGAATTATCCTTGTGTCAAAATAGAACACATTTTGTATGATAGCTGGCTATAAATTTATATTATAGCATTTAGTTTATTCGGTCGATCGTTTCTGGGTAAATAGGAGCGTGGCGCTAATCACTGAGCCAGTCTATTCAAAGTGGTGCATTTGAAACAGCCAGTGCCTCTGAAACTAATCCTCTATTGAACATTGTTAAATCCTATCAATAAATACCTATATAACTAATACGATATTTATTACAGTTATGTGATAAACATACATAAATGTTTTGTAGAATTGACTTTTAGTTTAATACTAGAGGAACTAGAGACCTTGTGATCTCTGCCACTTTATGGACTGCTGTCTTGATTCCACAATTAATTGCGTTCCGTGTTAAATGTTTACATGAAAATATTTAAAGTGCAGTGGGGTTAACTATATTTGGTGTTCTAATACTATTTTATTAAGACTACTTGTGGTGTTACCAGTTATTTGGCACTTCAAACATTTGTAAATTTTTATACTCCTATTAAAAACGGCGATGTATGTTTCAGATTAAGATAGAGTTTAAGTTTAAATTATGTAGTAAAAAAGTTATGTCAATGATACTTAAGCCTGTGTCAATAGAAAAAGTCTAACACTTTTTTTTAATTAATTTCTGTGTTTCATGTTATTTCTTGGGTTGAATTTTTATATTTCAATGAAAAATGCTTATCACCCGGAACAACTTTTACTAGAGCCATTTTCTGGTTTCTTATAGTTTAGACGTGTTATTTTACATGGCAACGAAAACTGCTCATATGTTCAATCATTATTAATAAAGATACTTTTTCTCGTTTTTAGTATCGCTTATTTATTTTGGTTCTACGTCAGGTGTTTAAGAGCCTTGATGTTATATATCAAAATGTCAATGAAAAATGTCCATCACGTTAAATTACTTTTGTAAAGACGCCATTTCCTCGTTTGATGTGGTTTAGCTGGACATAATTGTGGGTCATGACAAATCCAGATTATGGATTTTCATATTTCAACGAAAGAGCCATTTTCTAGCGTTTAGATGTTCTATTGTGCTTCTACATCAGGTGTTCCAGATCCTTGATTATTATATGTCGTTGGAAAGTACTTATCACGTTCAATCATTTTTGTTATGTCAGCATTTCATTACTTCTTATAATTGAGCTGGTTGGCTATGTATCTATGTCAGGTATGCTATTATTCAAAATCTATTATAGCCTAGATCTTGCCCCGACTTAACTTATATACAACAATGAAGATTTCATTCAAATCCGTCCAGTGGACCCGAAGATAAACAGACAGACAAAAAAATTAAAAATCATATATTCGTATTCTGTTAGTGTTTCAACATCACTTTGCATCTTTTTTTTGTAAAAATATTCAATGTACAGACATATTTCTACATGACGCAGTTGGCATATATTTGAGTGAACAGTATACAAGTACAGTACTGTAACAAATTTATTTGATAGATCGAGCTTATTTTAGAAACTATAACGACTATCGACAGACAAAGGTTACTTTTTCTATATGTCCTATATTTGGTATCTACGTTTGTTTTTTATAATTAAAAAGATTAATTTTAATGAAACTTAATTATAAAAATAAACGAGAACATGCGTCGTCTGGTGGACGTCCTCCTATTGGAAGCAGTATACAGTAAAGTACTGCACCAGACAAACATACAAGAGATGTTTAAACGTTTATTATTTGAAATCTATTAGTAACTTTATTATTAACTTAATATTTGGTTGAGGAAACTTGTTATGATGTATGTAAGTAATTATATTACATCTCATACTGTCTGCCATAGTTAGCCTGTCCTTACCCTACTACGTAACTAAATTAATTATCGTTACTTCTCGCTATCTTGTCTCTCGTATTAGAAATTTTGAGAAAATTTGTTAGATTTTTGTATACCTACTACACAAGGCCATCATGGTCTAATGAAACAGCATACGTAAGCTAAGCTATAGTGGTGGGTTCGATCCCCACTAGGAGTAATAAGCTATTTTCATTTTGACGCGCAGACAAGAACGCAAAACGCGGCGTTAAGTTCCATCTCTCTATATATAACAATTGCGAACTCGCTCGGAACACGGAGAACAGAGTGTCTCCATACTAGGTTCTCAATGCTTAGGCCACCTACCATATATGCGGGAAGCGTGAATTATACGAAAAGCCTAGAAAACTTTTTTAATTTGCTTTCACTTCAAAATATTTAAAGAATTAATATTTTTGATAAAATGGAGAAGATGTTCACTACAAAAAACAATTAATACCCTCAAAGTTTACAAATCAATGTCAAAATCATTTAGCCGGACCCTTACCACATAGTTGAAGGAGTACAAGTTTTATGTTGTTCTTGTCAACCGTACTGTCCATTAGAAGCGTTTCGTACGCCTCTGGCCATATTCTTGTCAACTCCAATAGCTTTCAGGCCAATGTTGTTTTATGGGTTTATTTTCTTATGTCAAATATTTCTTTGTATTTTAATATATTATAATACATATATTATATATTAAATAGTTTTACTCCATTCTGTTTACATTCGTATATTTTTATATATACGTAATACGTATACGTAAACTACATATAAATAAATATATTTATTACGTGAATGTTTTACGAAGGGTTGATAATATTAATTAATTTATATTATTTTATGTTAAATCAACTTGGGTGGACAAAATTTTTAAAAGCTCAAGCTATGTAACGCCACCTACAAAATTGAAACACACAAGAGCTTAAAGCTCTATAAAAACGATCCCCTTGAAATAAAATCTATTGTATTTTACTGCATTTCGTTTATATCAAGAACATTTATCCCTCACCACAAATGTGTGGCGGTGACAGGAAAAACTGTACGCGACGTTATCTAGCTTTCATAAAATGCCTGTATTTTAGCGCAAATAAAATTCTATAGCACTTCATTTGCATGCCTCTATGTTGACGCAAAAATATCTCATGTTCAGTTGGCATGTAACGTGTAGAACATGTTTCTTTTACTTGCCAACAGAGTGCATTTAAATTTTAAATCTTAGGTAAGATAAGCTGTTGCAGGGCACATTGTTTTTGTATACTAAATATCTTTGTTGTACTTTATTTCCTGCCTAGCTTTTTATTCTCTAGTAGAAAATAAAACTAAACAAGCATACTAGTTGGACTCATACACTAAAAATTTCCTACCGATTTCGTAATTCTTTGACAACGATATTTACAAAACTTGAAAAAAATTAAATTAACAGACGTATACAATTATTTCAATAGAATAAGCTTATATATGTTGCGTGTAATAAGCTCCTAGTAGAAGGTCATAAAAAATGCAGTTTTGTTTAACTTTGAGCCTCAAAGTATGAGGCCAAGGCCCGAGGTTCAAGGCCTCGGGTCCCTTTGAAAAAGAGTCTCTTTAGACGGGGACAGGCAACAACGACGAGATAGTGAACCCTAAACATACTGAATAATCATTTATAAATAAAATAATATTAATATTTGAGACCAAGCTACTGATTTATTTTTAAGTAACTATTATAATAAACGTTGCTTATCACCGATATACTCGTAAGTCTTTCGAACTATACAAGGGGCTTCCAATTATACATAGAGTAACTTCAGATATAGGTTTATGTGTATTTTTTTATAGTTTCACAGGCAGAGAACTTAGTGTTAAGATACTTCATGCCCCGCTTTCCGCCTTTCGAGATATTGCGCGTTGAGTGATGGAATTCAACGCCGCGCTTAGCCTTGTTGTGTAGAGCAAAGAAAATGAAAATAATTAATTCTCCCTAAGTGGGAATCGAACCCATAAACCGACACGTTGACAGGCTTCTGCGCCACGACGGTCGATGTTATGATAGCCTATAACAATAAAGCTGAGCAGTCCATAAAAGTGAAACACTAGTATATTTATAAAATACATGGCGTATTAATGGTTAAATTAATAGGGTACACGTAAAGAAATTTCCAACCTATCCATCTGACTTGTTAGCAAGTGAAATATAACGGTGTTGGGAGAAAATTGGATCAACATTGAAAATGGCTGAGACTTGAATTAAACTCGTGATTAAACATGGTCAGTCGACTAAGACCGATGGATGTTTTTAGCTCGGTGACGGGGAAGGGCGGAATGATATAAAGATATATTTAGAATTTTAGATAATTATCATCTTTTTAGAATTTGAAATTAAGATATTATGTAAATACAATTTCGAGAAATTCTCAAATTCGGGCGTACAGCGAAGAAGGACATGATCTCTATCGGAGATTTAATTCTCTCTCTCTCTACCTGCAGTATGCGGCATACAATTTAACTTTAAAAATTATTACTTATACATTAAAACATATCTATTTTTCAAAATTTTAAAAATTAAATAGGTAACAGACTGCCCCTAGAACCACCATTACGGTCCACTCCAGTTCAAACGATTATTAAATATTTATTAAAAAATTTACTAAAAGTATATTTCAGCTAGCTTAGTAATCAGAAGCGTATAGCCGTCGCCACCACACTCCAATGCGCTATGGCTAGAATAGATAGGTTTCATTTCCTTTTACCTCGCTACGGATATGGAATGCATGATACTGCTGCATATCTGCTTAAATCGTGTAATGTACTCAAAATGTGAGCCAAAATAAATTATTATTTTGTATGAAAATTATATAAAATATAATGTATGAAAATTATATAAAATATAATTTTCATACAAAATAATAATTTATTTTACAAAATAATAATTATGTTTGTTTACGTATTCGACGCCATTAGAAAATATTTTGATCAATTTCCATGGATTACGATCAGTCATCAGTTTATATATGAGACTTTCCTCTTAGTGGGTGATTGACTGACAAACAACGCAATACTGGCTATAGATCTCCCTCAAAGAAAGTGAAAGGATGTTATTTGGCGTGTAGGTAGGCCTTTGGTATCGTAGAGCTTGCTAATAGCTGGTTTCTCGAAATACCCATGGGAACGAGATTTTGCGTTTTATATTCTACATAAACGAAGTCGCCGGAACAACTTATTAACTATACATGAAGTAGTTCAGTCTTTTTTCAAAAGCCAAAGCGCAATTTCGTCTTATATCTTATAAAATTCTTAAGCGACAGTGCTAACCATACAAGGGTAGCTGTGACCCATTTTATTTTGGTTAAAATAAATCGTAAAATTTACCACCAGCTCTTTACAGCTTAACTTCCAAACTCTTTACAGCTTAACCCTTTACAGATTTACTTCTACCTAGCAATACTGACCTAGTTTCAAATATTTAGATACAGTAGGAGGATTTGAAAAGCCCTAATTAAATATAAAATTAAATAATCATCAAACATCAATCGTATTTATGTTTTATCTAATATAAATAACTTTAATAATAATATATTATGGATCTTTATTTTAAATTTCTTACACTTAAGGTATATTTTACTGTACAAGCGATGACTATGATATCTCCATAGACTCTGCCGTTCGTAAATCATATAGAACATGTACGTAAAGACAGAGATAATGCTTGATTTTTTTTACATATTTTATGCTAACATAAATTTTAGAATTAAGCGATTAATCCTAGAGCTGATACTGCACTGAATAGTCAATAATAGGTGTAACGTACTGCACTGATAGGCGATATCGTTCTAATATCCTGCTCAAAACGGATATTAAGTGGATAGTATTATGTAGCTAACATGGACTTCTCTATGCCCTGGTCATTTGTAAATTTATGTAATTTGAAAGAGTTAAAAATGACTGAATATCCGTATCAGTTCAGAAAGAGTTATATAAATTTTAACACGCGCTTCTTAGTTACTGTCCAAGTTCTATGTCCAAGCCATACGCTTTCATAATTCTTGTAGACTTGTTACAACTTATTAATGTAAGCATTTCTAGAAGACTTTTACAAATTTCTATTACTTTTAATAGTAGCTTTGGAACTCAACGCCGCGCTATGCCTTGTTTCTAGAGCGAATAAAATCAAAATAATTCAATCTCCCTTCATGGGAATGCGAACATGCGAACCCACAAACTTTCACGTTTACAGGCATACGCTGCGCCTCTGCGCCACGACGGTTTGTTGGTACAATCTTTGCACAAGATAATATTTTATCAGATATTTATGATCTTATGAAGATCAGTACTTTTTTGGGTGTAAAATTTTCTACTATAAGGACATTAAGAGCCATTGTTAATTTGTAGCAAGACAACTATTTAGTTGAGTTGATCTTATTTCTCTGAACGAAACCAGCTGACTTCCGCTTACTGATTGGCTTCTACACAATCATCCTAGTTTTGTATACTCATATACTAATGTGAAGTCATATGACTTACAAATATATTACCGAGTACTAAGCAAGTAATGCGGTTGAATACGTTATAGGGTAATTTAGTTCAGACTTGTGATACATTATGCAAGAGACGTCTTCTAGGGCTTAATCTAGATTTACTAGTAACGTAAGATTGACTGGTAATCCATACTAATACTGAAATGGGAAAATAGCTCAGTATAAATGTATTAACAAATGTTTTATTTATAGATTCCCTAAGGTATATTTTAAGGCAATTAATATATACGTTTTGTGATCACATGGGTTCAGACGTACACTGTTGTCATAACAATAAAGTCACACACATATATATATATATATATATATATATATATATATATATATATATATATATATATATATATATATATATATATATACTTTCTATCGCATTTTGCTTTCAAAGCATTGGTAATCTACAAAGGAGTGCCAGTTTTCAATAAGGCAAATATAAACAAATCGTTATTCCATCATGTCGATACAGAAATGCTTAGCTGGCCTGTTTCATTTCCGTGCCCTTACAGATAAATATTTTTCGCCACTCTATAAATAACCCATAATGGATTCCCCATTCCGTCGCGGCTTATGGTGAGACACTAGAGATGTACAGATTCTGGATATTACAACCTTTTTGTATATATATTTCCTCGCTCGGTACCAACGGTAAAGCGCGGCGTTCAGTTCTACCACTCAACACGCAATATCTCGAAAGACTAATGTCAAAATATGTACAATATATAGTGGAAATTGGATTCACTGTCACAGTAATTTAAGGCTTTGTGATTATGTGAATCATTAAGTTGAAATCATTAAGAGTATAAAATCAGATGTATGAAAAATAAGAAAGAGAGTCAGTAAGCTACTTTTAGATGCTATTGTCAACTATAAAATTTTAGTACCGATTCTAGATGAGTTGGTAGGTCCAGACTGAATTCAAGGTATAGGTATATAGGTGAACTCTTTTACAAAATACGACTACATGATTATATACCAATGATACATAACGTAGGTATATTATAAGTTTTCTTTTTATTGCCCTTCTTCTTTTTGGACTTCACTTATTTCCCATATGCAACAGAATCGTCAGAACAGTCTAGGAGAATGTGTTTCATATTAACAAGTAAATAAAAAAATAATATATTTTTTTATTGTTGTATATATATACTTTCAAAACAATTTTCCATTTCCACTGTCCAATCCAATATATCTATATCTTTGAATGTACAAAATGATTTCGCCGCGCCCGCGGTCAGCCATTGTTATTTAAATGCGTATTGAAAACTTGGCCATCTTCGCATTTGGTATATCTGTTAGGAACATTTTTCACTTTAAAGGAATCTTTTGATATTAGCTTACATATTGTTTAAAGATAATGGTTTTTAACACCAGTATAATACATATATTGATATTAGTGATTTTAATTTCTAATGGTGAAGGCCTTTCTATAACACACTAGGTTTTCATAAAGAATGTATGGTACATGACATTTTAGGTGCCCAAGTTCACTCCAACTGCAGGTATTCATAGTCATATTTCTTAGCCTAAAGAAACCTTAATCGTTAATAAGTGGGGCTATTAGATATTTCAATTGCCAAATTGAAACCAGTAGATCCTGGGATTAACTCATTCTACTAAGCTTACTCTTCAGCTTTATAATATTACTCTATAGCAAATGTATATGTATATATGTATATATAATTTTATTATAAATATACATATTATTTGACATATTGGATTAAATCTATATATTATTATACTTTTATATGTTAATTTGTGATTTTTTATTGAATGTTTATTTAATATATTGTTAATTTAGAAGTATTTTATTAATTTGACATGGAATTGTATTGTATTAGATTTTTTAATTTGATTATTGTTTATTATTGTGTCGATCGGTATTGTATTGGAATCACCTCTACGTTTTGTGTAATGAATAAATAAATAAATAAATTACTAGGAAGAAAATAGTAGACGTAGATGCTTTCTGGTTTCATACGCGTGACGTAACACTGCATTTATAGAGATTACATATTCGTAAAACAGAGAGCTTCCTAATAATAATAATCGTCCAGAAAAAATGTGAAAATGGTTTAATTAATAAGAACACCAGTGACGTAGCTATATACATATATATATATATATATATATATATATATATATATATATATATATATATATATATTATATATATATATATATATATATATATATATATATATATATATTGATAGTAATCATATTTTCTCTCATTCAACTATCAATTACATCCATACTTCGGATCAGAAAATTTAACGGCTGCAAATGTTCTAAACAAACTAAACATAAAATAATTTAATAAATAACAAAATGCGAGCAACGCCACAGAACACAATACAGTTAACAGCTACAAAAACGCCACTACAACTCGTTAATCAGAAGAACGCTAGCGCGAATTCCTAAATCATTTATAAAGACGTCGCAGTAGGGCGGGGGCGGGTGAATTTTTCTTGTCTTAAGTAAATAAAAATCCAATCAGTAGCAAATCCAATTTTCATTCCCGCCCGTTGGATTCACCCGGGATTCGAGCCTCATTTTTTACCTTTTTTTTTTACAATTTCACACTATCTCGCCTTTCATTTGTTCCTTGAGACATTTAGTTCGCTTGTTTAAAATTATGATGTTTGATGTTGTATCGTTAGTTTTTACATGGATTTTATAAACGGGATTTATGTATTTTATTTAAAGTATAAAAATTGATATATGTTTCGGCATGTTGGTACAAAAAACATATAAGTACTATACAATATTTAACAGTAGATTGTATGAAAGAGGGAAAACTTAGTGTTTTATCACTACATCCTTGTAACAAGATTACACTATTATGACTAGAATCATATATAAAATTAATATAATACATCTATTATAAATTACATATAATCTTTAATATATGAAGACTTAACCCGTCTGCGCTTGAACTACACAAACATTTGTCTGAAAAGCTAAATTGGGTCTCTTTTGAAATGTTTTTGACATCTCATTGAACATCATTGATGTTCTCATTTACTCTAGTATATATATTATGTATATATATTCATATATTGTACATAAAAATCTACCTTTTAAATTACTCTGTTTACGAAAAAAAAATACAATAATATACATCCAGAGAGGATATACATCGCCTCGGAGACACTTCCAGATAGATAGAAAGACATACAGACAAAAAATTAAAAATCATGTGCTTGTGTTTTAGTACCGTATTATTAATAATAGTAACTTAAAAAGACATTTTTTTAAACATAATTATGTAAGAACGTATATATAAGATGCCATGAACTTATGTACTAGGCCACGTAGAGAATAAGAAGCTTGTAAAAAAATCTTATATTTTTTCCTATTCTATAAATACTATGTAATATTTTAAGATGAGCATTAATAAAAATAAAATTTAATGTCATTACGAATGTCTGGATATGGATATATACCAATACAATTTTATCTTGTTGGGAAGCTTTTTTATCAAATTTAATCTTATAAATCGCCCTTCAGCTTTCTCAAGAGATAAAAGCTCCGATAACTGTACAATATCTCTTAATATCAATTTCTATAAGTTTCTGTGACATTTGTGGAAGTTACTTATATATACTCGCCGATATCTACGGGTCTGGGTGTATGTTTTATAAAATCATATAGGTTTCTGAGATTTTTTTAAAATGCTTACACATTCTTAAATGAAAATTGACATATTGTTATAAATTATGTTCTTTATCGGGTTTTTAACTTTATTGCTTGCTTACATTGTACATAATCAGTGTGAACCAGTATTAGTAGTCAGTCAAGTATTAGACAGGTCGGGGCGGGATCTAGACTATAATTGAATATGATGACTAAAATAAAGGTTAAAAAAAATTGCTGCCTTAACAAAAAAATTTGAACATTATAATAATTTTTTATTGCTTTATAAAAACGCAAGGTCTGATAAAGAAGAAAGAGCAAACAGCTCCATTTGAAAATAGTTGTGCACCGTACTGAGGAGCAGTTTTCGATAACATATAAAGATCAAAGATCTTGGTGTACAGCTCTTAGAGACAAGATGACAAATAAAAGGTCAAAGAATCAACGCTAACGAAGTTGCAGGCACCACCCTCTATTCTAATATACTTAATTTGTGTACATAGATATATTAAATGGTCATATTGAAACTAGTACACACATATCTTGGACATCGTCCAAACGCTCTAGCCAATTAAGTTTGATGTTAACACCAAAATTACATCACGGTTGTTAAATGTGTATAGAAATTTAAATAATACAGAGAAGATTTACTCCTGGGGGCCCAGCGTTGTGGGTACAGACTGACTTGTACCGTCAAAACCGATAGCGCATTTTAACTGTCTGGAGATGTCCATGGACAGGTAATGATCAAGTGATCCTTCCTGAAGTTTCCTTTTTCAATAAAATATAATTAAATTTGATTCATATTACACTCAATATTTTACAGTATTATTCACACATCTGTCTACTGCTCGTATTAGATTGTAGTAAAATATTTTACTTAAAAAAACACACAAAACAAAACACTTATCCCTTATCAACATGAAATAGCATTTTATATATATATATATATATATATATATATATATATATATATATATATATATATATATATATATATATATATATATATATATATATATATATATATATATATATATATATATATATATCGTATACAGACAGAATATACAGTTATTTTAAATATTCACCAAATATTAGGATTAGATCTCTACCGAAGACGCATAGTTAGTTAATGCTAGTGTCTTGTAATAGGTCCTTAGCCTGCCTTGCTATATGTATCCTATTTTTCCTTTTTCCCAGAATCACAAAATAACTACAAAGCTTTAACAGTTAATACTTTATTTTTAGCTTAATTCTGTATTCTGCATTTTATGGCGCTTTCTGCCAGAGTTCAAGACAGTGTGTGTTAAGTAAAAGAATTAAAAATTTCTCATCGTTTCCCAAAGCGCAGAATTGAAAATTATTACCCCAAATGCAATTTGAACCAACAACCACCGAGCTTCCAGCCAGTCACCGTCCACTAAGATACTAAATATCTTGACTTAAATTTTTGTATGACCACTAGCTTAAAAGCTTAAAAACCAAAGTCCCTGTCTTGTAAACCAAAATTAATTTCGATAATACAACTACCACATTAATATCATAAGCTTTTACTTTTTTGTTAGACATAAATGAGTAGTTATACCGTATTGTTGGACACGGCAGCCCGCGGGACGCCCGCTCGAACCGGCAAATTCAATAATTCAAACATTTCTAACTTGTTCCCCGGTACCGAAGTTCAGTGTTCTGGGACTGCAATATGTGCACAGTGATTTGCAAGCATGTAATTATTTTAGTAAATTATGCAATCTATTCATGTATCGTGTACTGTTTGATAAATTAAATATAGTTAAATATAAATTGAGGATTATGAGTTTCGTTTTCTCTCTTATCTATGCTTTTTCCGCAAACAACAGGTACAGAAAGAACTTAATGTCAGGACCATTAGTTAAGTGGTAGAAGTTAACCCTGCATTAGTCGTGCCATAGTTGAGAATTGAAATTTATTCATTCCCTCCAGATCTATACAAAATTAAAGTGTTTCTTTACAGGAAAAGCAAACATTTTAAACTAAATGTCTACTGCATGTGTGGATCGTTAATTAAAATCTCACGTGGAAGATTGCATATTAAAATTGTTGATTAAATTTAATATAATTATAAGTACAATAATGAAGCTTTAATAATTTATAAGCGATTTTAATATACAGCGGGTGAGCGAATTTTGGCAATTCGATGTTTATTTAAAATCACAATCTAGCACACCTTGTGACGTAATCTGTTACTACCTCTATCTCTCTCTCTCTATCCAATAAGCTTACCGTTTTGTAGCTATAAAAAATGTATATATTCTCTAAAGTTCTATATTTCTTTAGATAATTAGTAATCTTTATAGATGATCAGATCATACAAAACCATTTTTAAGCTGTCGTTCAAGCTTTAGAATAAAAACAGGGAATCATCCTCCACGTTCTTCCAATTTTCTCAACGCGCTTTGTCTCGTTCTTTGTATTTTTTAGTTAAAATATTTCAGCCTAAAACATCTGAGCCCAGAACGGTCGCGCTTACAGTCAGAAGCTGTATTGCTGCTCTACAATGAGCTCAATTTTCTATTATTTTTATCAATAATACATTCTTTTATCAGTACTATAATAAAACAGTAAAAGAATTGTCTCTGAATCTATATATTAAATATATTTACCGTAAAATAATATATAGGGGGGTGTTAAAACAGTAATAAATAATGAATTTATGATATCTGTCTGTCTCGTAGTCTGTTTGTACATGTACATATTTGGATTTACTAGACGGATTTTAAAGAAACTTTCTTTTGTATATCTGGTCTGGTCTGGTATAATTATAAAAATAATTATAAAGTGATGCCATGACAAAAATTGATTGAACATGAAAAGCATGGCAATGGAAAGCCATTGACATGTAAAATTTAGGATGATGTAAAACTGCAATAGATCACGAGTATAAAAAATAAGTAAATGGCTCTTTAGTAGAAGTTGTTGCGTATGATGAGATTTTTCATTGAAATATGAAAATTAAAAATCTGTAACATCTCATGATGAACCATTATGTCCAGCTGAACTATATAAAATAAGGAATGGCGTCCTAACAAAAGTTGTATAGCGTGATGTACATTTTTCATAGAAATATTGATATTTAAACTTCTGATGTAAAACAATAGATGTAAAACGAAGTTGGGGGCATCTACTAGTCTCAAACAAAAATATATAACTGCGTTGATTCTAATGATTACCACCATAATATGTTCAAAAATCGGTTTAAAACCTGTTTAAAAATCCTCAAACAAAACCATTATTGATGAAAGCCGCATCCAAATCGGAATAGTAGTTTTGGTTTTGCACAAGAAAATGTTGTAATCTATGAGAATATGTAATCATAGTCGAATCTATTAGAGTTTGCATTTTTGTCAATCTGCTACGGAGTCCTGAAAAGTTTACAGAAAGTACCTACATAATATATAAGTACATTATTTACAATTTTTGTTTAGCAACAAATATATTTTCATTATATTTGTAAATTGAAAATACTGACAGATTAAATGTCCTGCCCACTTTTTACATCTGACATGATGACATATTAGCAGAATCCATCTAGCAAAGTATCAATATCAACAGATTAGCCGCGCGACCGTGTCTGCGACAAGCCGCGTCAAAAGGCCGGATAATATTGGCTTGTGGATCAAGAAGAGAGAAACTACGATTTAATATTAAAAATATTTAAAAAAAACATGATTGTAATTTTTTTTATTATAAGTGCAATCTCTACTTATATACATTTAAATTATTTTTATTTCTCACATCTAAAAAAACAAAGTATAGAATGGGGTTCCACTACTGAATACGAAAAATCAGGCAGAAAGTGAAAACAGAACAGAACAGTTATCTCTCGTCCTTTACATATTTTTAATATAAAGGTTCAATAGAAACATTTTATTTACATAATAATAAGTGATCTTATTTAATACGCGTGACATATAATGCATTATTATTTACATACAATTTAAATCCAAAAAAAAAACAAGAAATTATTGGTAGATTAATGGGAGTATATCAGTAATATTTTTTTATATCAGTTATATATTTTATTTCTGTGGTTTTGTTACAGAAAATAAGCATTAAATGTCACCACCTAGTGCGTTATTTAATAATATAGTCTATATATGCGATACAAATAACAAATAAACTTTTAAACACCTATTTCCCGCTTAAGACGCTGTCTCGCTCCTTCTCATAACTTAGGACCGATTATTTTTCCGGGTGAAATTGTTGAAAAATTTTCCAACGGAGTTCCGAAGTGTAACTCTATGAATACATTCAGCAAGCGTCGACATGAATATAAAATGAATAAAAACGAATAAACCGAGGGAGCGGTTAATCATCGGCCAGAAATATATTTTGGTAGCTTTTGAGATTAAAGGCGTTTGTTTTGCAGCTCGTTACTTACTTAGCGGTATAAATACGTGCTTATAGGGGATATAACGTGTCGGGAAGTGAGTTGCTATTATGTATATTTATTTGATATATGTAGTTATGGAACAGTTATAATTGTATGTGTTTTGTGGCAGAGTGAACCAAGGTATATAAAAAATAAACATTATTATTCACAACATTTCATTTTACGTCCGACGTGGGTTCGATTCCCATTTAGGGAGAATGAAAAATTTGAATTTTCTTCGCTCTGGTAATAAAACAATAACGGTGTTGAGTTCCGCAACTTAACACGTCTCGAATAGCAGAACGGGTTGTCTTAACACTAGGTCCCCTTTGACTGACCTTGTTTCGAGGGATACAGCGTGAAACCAAAAATAAATGGAAAAAAAAATTTATATATTATATATCTAGCTATAAAAAAACAAGAATAAGATTTCAAGCCGAAATATGAATAAATCAAAACTCGATACATCATCTTCGATCTTTCCTTGTAAATATAGTCGATCCATCAAATCGGCACCACAATACACATTTTTCGCATTAATGCAGCTAAAATAATATTTTTGTTCGCAGGGCGAGTCCCGATAAGAATTTCATTATAGTATCGACATAATTTACAAGTTATTTCAGTCTTATAGAGTTTATTTTCATATTTTCTTGTATATTTAGCAGTGAATTTCTATTTTTTTTCTTTTTTATTATTTAGAATGTTGATAGTTTTTGAGTTTAAAGATTTATCTCGCATATAGCATGCTAGACAGAGAAATTTAGTGCTAAGATTTTGTTCTACGCTTTACGTCCAAAATCAATTTCGTTTTGGGTGGCTGAACTTAAATAAGCACTTTGTCTTAGGATAATTAAAATAATTGACCCCATAGAAAGGATTTATATCCTCTACGTGGATCAGTAATTTTTTGGGACTTTTCAAAATGTACTTAATGAACCATAAATGGCTATTGGCTTATTTTTTTTAGTTTATTATTTTTTTTAGCTTAACTCATTACATTTTGGCTACATTAGCTTCAGCGTCAAACTTAATAAAACTTGGTATCAAGATACACCGTTCTCCACCAAACACCAGCATCCGAGACATAACGTGAGTCGGGAGTTCAACGCCGTTTTTTGTCCTTCCAGGGTGGGAAAATGGAAACAAATCACTGCCTCGAGTGGGAATCGAACTCACAACCATCGCGATAACAGTCAGTCAGTCGAATAAAATATTATTTTTTCTTTGTTTCTTCTTCTTCCTCGTTTCCTGTGCTGAGGATCGCGGCGACATGACAAGCTCCTCCATTCAAAGCAGTTTTTTCTTTGTACATATACTGTAATCATTTTAATAAACAATTTTCATCAATATAATAATTAATTCCTTAACATACCTTTTGCCTGAAGATAAACGAACACATCGCTTTGAAATATTTTTTACGTTTATTTTGGCTGTACATTGCAATTTTCCGCAGGTTGAGCGCGGATATTAAAAATTAAACTTAATAAGCGCTGTTTTGCGCTTGCGAAGGAAATAATTTATTATAAATTCAGGTACTGTGAACTACAACGATTCAAATATGGTGGATTGCTTCTTTAGACACGAAATTTCTAAGATTTTTCTATTACTTTTTTAATAAAATGTAACAGTCTAACGTAATTTTCATAATTATTTCCACATTTCCTTCAAATATATTATGTATCATGTTCAGCTTTGACTTTATTATATTATTACATATTAATTTTTAAGACTGAACTTAATTGTACTTAATCCAAACCAGTGGTGAATTCAAACATTTTAAAGACTATTAAGTTTTCTATAAATATCTCTACAATTGCCAGTCTCCATATTACTCGTATAATCCAAGCGCTTCCACTCCACCACATCCACTTTCATTTCTATCTCTAGGATATCAAAGAATCTTCACACAAAAATGTTTTCATTTCTTTCATTAATCTGCCTCTGTCTCCAGCTTACTCTGCCTGCTGGCAAATACACCACCAACCCAATTCTCCAGATTGATTGGTCCAAACGTACCATTTAGTTACGCCACATAATATTCTACGTTCCTTTTTTTATTAAGACCAGGGTAATGAGCTAGCGGGTCACCTGATAATGAGTGATTACAGCTGTCCATGAACCTGCACAGCAGCAGAGGAACCGTCAGTACGTTGCCAACTAAAGGTTAAAAATATATATATATATATATATATATATATATATATATATATATATATATATATATATATATATATATATATATATATATATATATATATATATATATATACATATATATATATATATATATATATATATATATATATATATATATATATATATATATATATATATATATATATATATATATATATATATATATATATATATATATATATACAAGTGTATGTAATGGTATTTTTTTACGTAAAATATAAACTCCCATGTTTTACTTAGCAAGTAATATTCATCAGATGAGTGAGCGCCCTGGAGATATGAAAATATTTTGATCTGAAAAACAAGGTGAAATTATACATTTCTCTCGTGTACATACCTCATGAATACATTTGGTTAATGCAGCGGCGGATGAAAGAATTAATTCAAAACCGAGCAAATTGAATGGAATCGGAGAAATTACAGCTTTAAACATTTTTTTTTTCTTTTTAGCGAGCCGAATTATTCTGTATTCAATTATAATAGTAAATTTTTTATTTGAAAAATGAAGCGGATGTTAAATCTTAAAATGGAAGCTGTGTTATAATAAATAAAGGTACAGTGTATTTCTTTTTCTTAAAAGAAATAAAAAAAATATTAATGATATCAACAATGCCCTAATATAATAAATAAATAAATAATATTTATTTTCCTGCTCCGGTTTGACGAAGCGTGGAATTGAGTTCCGCCACCCAACACGCAATATCTGGGATACGACCGGAAAGTGGGGGAGTTCCTTGACATTAAGTTCTCTTGTCTACCCAGCCATATGCGTATAAATATACGTTATAGCTCAGGACTTCACAGATTTTATTGTCACAGTAATAAAATAAAATAATTTAATAAAAGGTAAAAATTAAAGAAACATTTGTATGTATGAGAAAAAATCATTCTGATTATAATTCACGATATTTTTCTTTTATATAATAAATAGTATAATAGCATTATTAATATTGAAATTTTATCTGATTCTAACTGATATTTATCTATATTATTATTATCCATCGTAAATGCGACGGCTTCGATAAGGTTCGATTTCCACTTGGTGAAATTTTTTTTTTTCAATTTTCTTCGCTCTGGTAACAAGACAAAGTATCGAAAAATATGCAATATGTGAGGAACAGAGTGTCTGGACACTATGTTCCCTTTAGTTACTCTTCTATACGCTACAAAGCTGAAAGGTTTTTTCTTTTGTGCTGATCATTCGTTTCCAAGTAACCTATAGGTGACTACATTAAAAAAACTCATACAATGCACAGCCCATACCGATGAAGCTTGAATCTCGAAGTTTAGCAAATTACTTATTTATAAAGCATAAGTTAACATTATAACAATAATTTTGAATTTTATGATATCTCATGATAGATATACAATTTGTAAATTAAACTCTTCAATAATAAAATAAAAAAAATCGTCGAATTATCAAAAATAGAAAAATCGAAAACCGGACAAAGTCTCGCTCAAAAAGTGTAAAATAATAAAAGGCACAAATGAATGAACCTTCTAAAATATATATATATATTTTCTTCTATATATATATATATATATATATATATATATATATATATATATATATATATATATATATATATATATATATATATATATATATATATATATATATATATATATATATATATAAAGTACAGAAAATTAATTATTATCTTTGAAATACAAGTGGCGTCCTCAAGCCGAGTGGCGATATATAATCTCTTGGAGTGTCGCAGCGTGCGGCTGACTAGTTATTGCTGGAGTAGCCACTGTCAGGTTTATTGGCGAAAAATCCGTTTCGAGTGTGATCGTGGCAATAAAACGCGTTGGAGTTGACATTAGAAGTGTTGAAATACTAACTGAAATATTTTCAGTGTTTGTTTTTTCGTTCATAAATACCGAAACTAGGAAGGCTTTCTAATTTAAATCTATTAATTTACCAAATAGTATGAAACGTTCTAATTTTAATCAATATTATATACTTTTTATGTGATTAAAAAAATGGATGTAACATATTAAATACTTGTTTAGTTTTTTTCTTTTTTAGAGTTCCATACTCGTACATCAAAAACAAAATAGATGCCTTATAGATGATTATTTTTGGTTCAAATCCCATTTCGGTACAAAAATTATGTGTATGTTTTAAATATATTTTTATATACATATACATGCATATATTTTCTTAAAATTGTGATTTTTCGATACTTCATTTAATTCATTGTCTCTCAATGACTACGAAACATATTTTATTCTCTTAGAAAAAGCATCTCAATGTGACTGTATTCTTAGTAGCTAAAATGTGGTAAATTATTCACTCTGGCTTTACGCTTTTACGGAAATGAATGGTTACCCGTGACTAAGTAATATAAATATATAGTGACAAAGTATTAGTTATAAACAAGTTTCACTTTTAAATAGGATACCACACCAACAGCCATTATATAGCTAATATTAAAAAAATCTTTTGTATTTTTTTTTTGTATAAACAACACTATATAGCTAATATTAAAAAAAATCTCTTTGTTAATTGTTATATACAAACAAACAAAAAGATTGCCTTCGCAATATAATTTATACTCATCAAAACACCATTTATCACTGAACGGCTACAATTCGTTGACATTTGAAAAGGAAAGCTTTCCAGAGAAGGAAAAGTCACTGTAAAAAATGAGCCTCTCTAGATAACATAGGTTGGTCTTCCAGTAATGGTCTCCTACTGGCAATAACAGTAATTTTGTTATTTTACGTTAAATTTCCTTTTATGGTAGTCAAAATTTCTTATTTACTTTTATATATATATTCTTTTAATTATGATTGTGATATTATTATTAATAGATTTTTTTTTCATTCAGAATTTTTGAAACGGTTTAATTTTTTATTAAACATTAGGTAAATATTATATAGTACAGTATCCTTTGTCAATATAAATTAACCCGAAAGCTTCATTGTTAATAATTTTGCTAAACATAGATTTTCACGCAGCATCGCTCCTGTAGTCAAACAGAGTAATAGCCCTATAGCCTTCTTTTCCTTAATAAATGGTCCATTTAGCACAATTTCTTTTTTCTATTTAAGCAAACTGTTCCTGAGGTTAGCATGTTCAACCAAACAAACTCTCACAACAAAATTTGAATATTTTTTTTATGTTTATTTTTTCATCTACTACTAATAATCTTGTATACATTTCAAAATCGAGACCACCATGAGATCAATTTTGACTTTCAATACATATGTATTATATAACAAAATTCCTTTTAAACATAAACTTGGTGGGAACTACTATATACAACTATCACGTATTAGGGGAGACACTTCACAAATGAGCCACGACGATACAGTGTTAATGAAATATTTGTTAAAGCTTTTACTTTCTAAAGTTCTTTAGCTTTTATTTAATGTAGAAACAAAATAAATTAAATATAAAAAGCTTTTTATTTCTTACATCCTTCTTTTGTTATATTAAATAAAAAGTCATATTGTAGTATAATTAGTAGTTACCATCTTGCAACACCCTCCTACAGATGAAAGCTCCCGCCAAAAATGTCCATATTTCCATTAACATGCCTTTTTAGATTAGTTAATTCAATATTTTAATTATGTTTAAAGTGTTAAAAGTTACCATATTTAACACTATTCACACTAATACAAATTTCTGCTACTCAAAGATTTTTGGTATAAATTATCAATAAATAAGTTGTTGTTCAAATTTAAGTATGAGCGTATCCTGGAGGTCATTTTTCATCCATCATTAAACTTAAACTTTAAATACATCAAATAAATATCCCACACACACACACATACATATCGTACACATAGGAAGTTATGGACAGATTTAAATATTTGTTTTATTATATAGCTTTATGCCAGGTAATGACGTAGGATATAATTTATTTTGTTAACTCGCTTAATTAATTAAATAAAAAATGGCTATTTAGAAAATAAATGTCAATATGATGATTCTGATTTGATATATATTAAAAATCAAAGGCTTGAATTTGCCATCGAACTTAACTATCGCTAACTTAACTTTAGCTATCGCTAAATGTAAAAGTCGTAAAATTCTCCCAAGCCAAGCCAAGCCAAGCTGTACCAGCTAGTATTTAATAAAATTATAAAATATATCATTAGAAGCCTATATTATACGTATACGTATAGCTTACTATATACGCTACTTACTCACTTGTTTCGCTAATTGCACCAGCTTCCCCCTAGTGGTGACTCATGTAATAAAAAAAAGGCATCTGTGATTTTTCATCTCGATTGCGAACCGCCTCCTTTAGGTATGTCTGTACGATGTACATCTGTAATATGTTTTGATATTTTTAATATTTTTTTTATGTATTATTAAACACTGCGGAAAGAAATCATTTCAGAACACATCAAAATTGGACGAATGGCTTCAAACCTGTACCTCTAGGATACCGTTAAAGCGCTCTACGCAATTAAGCCATAGGTTCTTATCAAGATACGTCAATACTCTTAATAAAGTCAATATAAGATCTAATATTTTTTGTGAGCTGTAAATTTATAGATATATGTTTGTCATTTACTTTAATTATTTTAACTTCTTTATTTATAATTTAAGCAGTACAGTGTCTATTTATAAAAATATTTGGTAAGTTAATCAGTATTATAGTAAACACTTATAATATTTTTTCTATACAGATTATTTCTATAAAAAAAAATATACGAATAAATTACTATAATATTTCAGTACAACACGTAGTGTCAAGAGTCAAGATTTAAGACACTCCACTTTCCGCCGGAATTCTAGTTATTCCGTGTTGAATGGTGGACCTCAACGCCGAGCTTTGGCTTGCATTCCCTCATATCCAACCCACGACCAATTATAATGGCACCCATTTATAATGGGATGCCTATACAAACAATATATATATATATATATATATATATTCTTTATTGCACACTAAAAAATACAATACAATATACGCGTAATATTAAAATAAAATTGTGTTGGCAATGGTGGGCTTATTTCTAAAACAAATCTATTCTAGAGCTACCAGTGCAAGTGAATAACTTTCAAAGAAACAGCGGGAAGGGGCAGTGCGATAACAAAAAACAAGATTTAAAAACAAAAAATATAAAAGAAAACGTGAATTTAAATATATAATGAATATTTAAAGTATATATATACACATATAATATACACATATACAAAAATATACCACACAATAATATTTTACTAAGGATCAAAACTGTTCATTCCAATATTATCGACTGGGAAGTCACTTCTCATAAATTATTCTTGCTTCTATTTTGTAAAATATGACCAAGAATGGAGTACCAAGCTCGCCAAAGTGTAAATTAATGTTGGCAATATAACACAAAATATTCGGAATGTGAATGGTTTTGCTATAATTAATTAAAAATATGTGAACCGATTGAGATATTTTTCATAATATGGAGTATACTCGTAAAAAGGTTCGACATTTCAGTTTGTGTGTAAATTAACATGGCATCAATGTTTGTCACATTGAAGTTGTTCCTTAATAAACGTATATAGATACTTAATTTGTTTTTTATTAAGGCTATTGTGACACAATGGTACAGCAAAGTATAAATATAATGTTTTAGAATTCTTCCCGTGGAATGAATTATTTTTATTTCCCCAATCTAGCAATACAAAGCATGGCGTTGACATCTTTAACTGTCTTCAACAGGCGAAAATTGAAGAATGGTTTAACGACCAGATTCACCCAGCCATACGTCAGATTAAGAATGAGGCTGAGAAAAATAAAATTTCATATTTATAACACAGGTTCTATAATCTGACTAAATAAACTATAGTATTAGGTATCTGGCAAATAAAAGTGTCCCGCAGGGGACGCCCTTGCCGCCGACGTTTACTCTCAAGCAGACACGATAGTGCTTGCTACTTCTCAGGGACAGAGTACCCTCTTCCCTCCCCAACAGGTATCGCTGTCAAGGCCAATAGGGCTAACAGCATTAAACTCACAAAAAAAAAAAAAACAAATAAAAGTTTAAGTAAGAAAAGCAAAAAGAAAAATAATTTTAAAGATAAGATCACATCGACCCATAAGAAATTGAAGATGGCGTAATGTGTTACGTTCAGTGTACTTACACCTCTTGCCATAGAGCTGTAGCTGTAGCTGGGAGCTCTTGTGCTAAAGACTGAGAACTGCAACTAAATTAAAAAAAAATACTTAATATTCCATGAATTCGCCATGTGTTGGAGAATGAAGAGCTCAGAGGAGTACCTGAGACTTGTGAACCAAGAAACACCAAACAATAGAAAATATTCTCAATATGAATGAGATATATATATATATATATATATATATATATATATATATATATATATATATATATATATATATATATATATATATATATATATATATATATATATATATATATATATATATCTGATTTAAATATTTAAAGCATTTATCATATTCTAACTCCATACTTCGCCCGCCGACAAAGCCATGTAAAATGGGTCCTTCATTTCGGTAATCATGTTGTAGACTACCGTTTATTGCCACTTTTCTTCTTGTTTATTCACTTAAAAATCCATTACACACAAAAAGAGCACTTATAAATATGAACAACGTCTTTTTAGATAAAGCCTCAAAATTAAATCTAAGTAAATTGGACTTTGTGCCGCAAATTTTAGGACATAAATTCGTTTGGAAGGAATATTAAGAAATTTTAGTACATTTTAAAATGGGTGTGAACACGTCAGAATCAATTCGAGGAGCCATTTCTCAATAAAGTTGAAACACATGCAGCTTTTAAAGTTTGACGTTACTAGAAGACATGTTGGAGCAAGTGGAAATAAGCACAGGTTCAAATGTGTATCGCAAATCGAAATATAAACAGTGATATATTGTGAACTTTTAGATGAACTCACTTTTAAACAAAGATTTTGGGGTTCGTAGTGCGTGAATTTGTACTGTTTTCGTAGATGCAAGTATCTAGTAGTATTTCGTAGATCCAAATTCACGCACTACGAAAGCTTTACTACTGATAACGTGAAAATATGTCATTATATTGACCCTTTAGTTCTCTCATTTCTGACACACAGATTAAGAACATTACTTCTCCAATGAAGAACCCACGCCAGTAAAACAAAACTAATAAGCCGGTTGACAAAACCGAAAAAAAAAACTGTAGGACAACATGATTACTTTTCCTCAAACGATATATCAAGTGGAGGGACAAAAGGGAAACCCTAAGATTTGTCCTGCAAAGGGCGTAACGAATCCGCCCTTCGACCGATGTGTGATTTTATAGGGATGAACTCGTTTCATTGCTGACTCATATTATATAGCATCTGGTATTGTGGCGCTAAAATTAAATGAAAATGAAATTGCAGACCAATTTTTTTTGTTTTTACATATACATAATTTACGCTGCCAGCACCAGTTATATGCAACTTTCAACTATATAAATACTTCTTTTTTTATCTGTGATATAGACAGAGAATACCTATTCACACAAGACACTTCGTTCTTCACTTTTTACCAGAATGCGAGATATTTCGAATCCAACGCCATACTTTGTCATAAGTGAGCGTAGCGTGACACAATATATTCCTGAGTGGGGATCGAACTCACATGCATCGTGACAAACAAACGTTCACCCACATTGTGCCACAATAGTCTGTCTATATTACGTGGCAATGCATGTTGAGTAGTGGAACTCAACGCCGCGCTTTGCCTTGTTACCAGAGCGAAGAAAATCTAAATTATTAATTCTCCCCGAGAGGAAATCAAACCCACAAACCGTCGCGTATACAGGCAGGTTTATTTCTTTTCATGTATATTAAAACTAAAAACTGCAAAAACACGCAAAACAAACAAGCTAAATTGTCTTACCACTTACAAAAAGCCCTAATATCAATATAGAGCAAGGTCGTTTAGCTTGCACCCTCATAAAATGCTTTACACAATCACACATAACTCTGAATGTTCGCCAGTTTTTGGAATTGCCAGAAAATGGTCGATCCTTCGTCGACACTTTTCAGCATCATAAAAATATTCCCCATATGAGAGCGTCTTGAATGTACTGTGAGATAAGATACTGTACTTGAATAGAAGACTTTAGAACGCTTCACAGCTAAAGAGTTCTTTTCTTGATGCATCTTTCACATTTTGAAAACTAGATGAATAGATTGGAATCTTCACTACAAGTATTAAGTACCAAATTTTATAAGCTAAATAAAGGCCGTCCTAGACAAAGCATCTGATTGTAAATGCGACTTTTGTGGATGGACAGTCTTCAATTGGGAAACGCAGTGCTTTTGGGTTCAAATATCACTCTTAGAAATGATCGATGTTTTGTGACGTTTCCTCTGATATAATACATTTTGAGATGCTTGTATTGCTTGGCTTCAGTTACGACGGTAAATTAAATTACTCAATTATTGGTTTCTTTTTAATCTAGTTAATTATATTCCTAAATATATATATATATATATATATATATATATATATATATATATATATATATATATATATATATATATATATATATATATATATATATATATATATAATTTAATCTGCTGAGAAGTAGAGTGGAAGTATATTCCATGAAAGGTTTATAAAATAATGATAGCAGCTCAATGATGACTCGTGACCTATGTATGACCATAAGGTACTTTAATATACAGAACACGTCTGACCAATATACTATGGGTAACATATATGAAAATTTAATAATACAAATAGAGAAGCATACATTTAGCAAAAAACATAATATGTAAAAGACCTAAGGGAAAAATATATGTGCTATAAAAATTGTAATAGTTTTATAATAAGCATTATTAATATTGCGATGCCCACTTCGGTGAATGAATTTTTTTAAATTTATTCGCTTCATAAGTACAATGTCGTTAATAGGGTGGCATGGGAGGTGGAGAGTCCATATGGAAGTTTTGCAATATGATACAACGTGTAAATTCTTTTTAGAATATTCTTCCATGTTGGTATAATAAAGAATGCCTCGAAAGGCTGAAAGCAGGGAACGGAGTGTCTTAACATTAGGTTCCTTCAGCCTATGGTTCCCTCTGCCTACCCTACTATTCAAAGTGAAGCTAGAAAAGAATATTTTTTTCTTATATTTGCTTGGTATATTTCTCAAAAGTAAAAAAAAGAATTCTGAAATTAATTATGTATTAACTATGCATAATTAATTTAAGAATTCTTAAATTTTAGAAGTTGTGGCGCAAAGGCGTTGCCTCTAACTGTAAGTGCGACAGTTGTGGGTTAGAATACCACTATAAATTGTTTTATTTCCTCGCTCTGGTAATAAGAAAAAGCGCGGCGTTAAGCTCCGCCACTCAACTAACCTACTAAATGCGGGAAATGGCTTGAAGCTTTTTATTGATTTCTTATATTGAAATAAAAAGGCAACATCACTAGAATTATATTATTGATTTTATTATTTACAAAATATCATAAGTAAACTAAAACTAAAAAACTATGCTAAAAACAAAAATAAGCTAAAATAAATGTATAGAATATCAACATAGGACGATAAGATACGATAGCCTAATTGCCTAGAGCGATAGATTATTCAAGAGGCGCTGGTTCGGATGCGTTTATTTTTTTTTCTTAATGTTTAAATAATGAAAAACAGAATGAGTCCCAATACCTTTTACCTAACTCTAAAACAATACATTTTACTTAATTCCCAGCATGTGCCATAAACGACAGCCGCGTGTAAGTACCAAGTTTTACCTGCCTTTTATTTTATGGAGCCAATAAAACGGGTAACTTACTGTCGCCGAGTTTGTCCACCGTCTACCGCCTTTGACGCTGTCATGTAGGAAATATACGTAGGGATTGAAATTTAACGTTTTCAAATGACCCCATTAGCTATTTTTATTTTCAAGAATGGCAATAATTTGTTAGTAGGGAAGTAGGGACTTCCCAAGTCATTTTAATGTTTAACTCTGGCTGTCATATATAACTATGAAATTACAAAGTAAGCCTTCATTATCAATAATCAGATAACTACATACAATATAAATAAATAAATCACATTTAGTATTAAACAATAAAAACTATTTAAATTTAACAATAACGGTCGATTTGCTAACTAAAAGACCGATAATCTAGTAAAACTACAGCAGCTATATTGGAACCTACTCTCACGATACGCTCCCCTTACATCTACATGTTTATCTTGCATACTTTAAATTTGAAAGAAATAAATTTGTGGAAAATTTAAAGACATTATTTTAAATATAATATAAAAAATTTTAAATTTAAGTAGCTTAAAAAAAAGAATATTTAACATAGCGCTATAGTATCTCTATAGGATAAATGAATTGAGATCTGAAACCATGTATTTTGTGTTAGTTTCGTAAAGTTATATATGTTTTTAGCTTCATCCCTCAGCAGGTAAATATTACGTCGTTTTATTCTCCATAGAGCACCTGTAATCAAGACGCATGATAAAATAAAATAATCCATTTACCCAAGTTGGAATTGAACTCACATCCGTCACATGTGCAGTCAGATGCGACAGGCCTAAGTCACGATGACCTTACCCTTAAAATTTTAAATAAAAAAGTAGTACATTGAATTTACATTGAAAACTTAAATCTAATATTAAAATTGCATTAGGATATCTAAGAAATATATCGCAATATAGACCAGTTCATTAATCCCGGGTGGTATCGTCGCGGCGCGTAGCTCACGCAGTTCGACACGAAATAAACTGGCAATCAGGGAGGAGTGCTGGCGGAGGAATCCTCATAAATCCGTAGTCGACTTCACTACCGACTTATTCAATCTCCGGGGGAAAGAATCTTGTGATGTTTAATATCTAGATGAGACAATATCAATAACCAAACAAAAGAAATTAATATTTTATAGATTATGAATGTGTATGTAAGACATTTTATAAAATTTACAAATGACTTTGACTTTGCAAATAGAATTAATTACCTATATTAACAATTTGAGGACCGTGACGGTAACAAGGGAAAGTGCGGCCGTTGAGTTCTACCACTCAACACGGAAAGCTCCAAAAGGCGCAAAGCGGGGAACGGAGTGTCTTAACACTAGGTTTCTTCAGCCTACGGTTCCCTCTGCTTACCCTCCCATGTGCGGGATACAGCGTGAAGGTATTATTATTATTATATATAAATAGAATTTATCGCAACATAAATTAATTAAATAACGGGCTAGATCGCTTGCTTACGTGTGTTAAAATAGTATATAATCATACGATTATTGTACAAAGTTTCAAATATATTATTAACAGTAAAAATAAATATATCTCCCACTTCATTTGAAGTAAGCAGAGAAGAATTAAATTATTTTTTTTTCTTAATTTCATTTTTAGAATGTTTATTTATATAAAGTATTGAATGTACGAAACAAGAGAAACAATAAAAAAAGATATAAATATAATACTGAATGAGAATCGAATCCCAATTCAAATAGTTTACAATCAGAAGCTTTATAAAAATCTTCGTTAGTGTCTAAAATTATTTGCGACACATCCATTTATACTTAAGATCTTTGTTTATATACTTTACTGGGAGAGGTCGTGTTTCGCGGGGTCCGATATAAAAGTCCACTTTATAAAGGCTGACCGCAGACGCCTTTGTGGGCTTTCAACGAATAGGTATGTTTTTACGCTTATTTTGAACTTTCAAAGCTCATGATTACAGTTTTCCATGCACATATTCTATATATAGATATAGAATTAGCGCACTTGTCAATGCAGTATAAATTATATGATTTCTATTGTAAATAAGTAATAGCTAAACTGCCGTCGTGGCACAGCGGCACAGCATCCGATTGTAAAGCCTACGGTTTTTGGTTCGATTGACACTCGGGGAGAATAAATTATTTTCATTTTCTTCGCTCTGGTAACGAGACAAAACGCGGCGGTGAGTTTCGCCACTGAACACTCAATTTCTCTAAAGGCGGAAAGCTAAGAACGGAGTGTCTTAACACTATGTTCACTATGTGTACCTTGATATATTCAGGATACACTTTTATCTCGCTAGTGAACACCCACTCGCTTCGCATGAGAATTTTATGGAGGACACTAACTTCTGTATCACTTACTTTGGTATATATATATATATATATATATATATATATATATATATATATATATATATATATATATATATATATATATATATATATATATATATATATTTATATATATATATATATATATATATATATATATATATATATATATATATATATATATATATATATATATATATATATATTATATATATATATATATTTATATATATATATATATATATATATTTATATATATATATATATATATATATCAACATATATATATCTTCTTCTTCCTGGCATTAGTCCCGGCTTTTGCCAGGGTCTGCCTTCCGACTAAGCCTACTCCACTTTGCACGGTCTTTAACATCCTCAGTGGACAATCTATTGGCTCTCATGTCTTGTGTCACGACATCCAGCCATCGCTTCCTTGGGCGTCCGGGTGGTCTAACTCCAGGGACAGACATGTCAAGGCACTTCCTTCCGACATAGTTCTCAGATCGGCGCATAATATGGCCATACCATCTCAGGCGACGCTCTTGGAGCTTATCCGCTACGTCACGGACCCCAAGACTACCTCGAATGAATGTGTTGCGTATGCGGTCGGACCGCGTAACGCCACACATCCATCTCAGCATCTTCATCTCCGTGACGTGAAGCTCCTGAGTGTGCCGAGATAATGTTGGCCAACATTCGCTGCCGTATAAAAGAACCGGTCGGATAATGCTCTTGTATATCAGTCCCTTGAGCTTGGGCGGTATTCTGGTATCACAGACTACACCAGTGACCTCCCGCCATTTGGCCCAGGCAGCGTTTATACGGGCATGGATGTCGTGGTCGATGCCTCCAGACTCATGCATAACGGCTCCAAGGTACCTGAACTTCTCCGACTTAACGGCTGGCTCAGGCCCGATATGGATGGTGCTCGAGTCCGGGTTCCCGCAAGCCATGTACTCGGTCTTCGACACATTCAGTTTGAGACCACCGTTCTCAAGCGCACCCTTCCAGGCGTTCACTTTACGCTCCAGCATCAGTCGGTTCTCGTCGATGAGTACTATGTCATCGGCATACATCATCAGCCACGGGGGCTGGCATTGGATGTGAGCCGAGACAGTATCCACCACTACATTGAATAAGAACGGACTAAGAGCTGAGCCCTGGTGAACCCCTACAGTAATCGGGAAGGGCTTGGTGTCGCCAACAGCGGTCCTAACCACTGAAGCGGAGTCGTTGTACATATCTCTGATAACCTCAATGTAGGCTTCAGGGATCCCCTTGGATCGCAATGCCCACCAGATACACTGACGTGGCACACAGTCAAAGGCCTTCTGCAAGTCCAAAAAGGCCACATGCAGAGCTCTCCTTTTTTTCCCTGTAAGCCTCCATCAAAATTCTGAGGGCAAAAATGGCGTCCATAGTGCCTGATCCTGGTTGAAACCCATACTGAGACTCAGAGACAGTACATTCTTGGCGGAGCCTGAGGCCGATCATGCGCTCGAAGAGCTTCATGGTGTGGCTCATAATCTTAATGCCCCTATAACTACCGCAATCTTGAACACTGCCCCTTCCTTTGTAAATAGGGATAATAAAGCTCTGCCGCCACTGATGTGGCATCTTTCCAGTATTCAAGATACGTATATATATATATATATATATATATATATATATATATATATATATATATATATATATATATATATATATATATATATATATATATATATATATATATATATATATATATATATATATATATATATATATATATATATATGCATATATTCTATGTAGTATTATAATAACGGGAAATGCTAAAAACATTTCATATACATTTCTTATTTACCACAAACTTTTCCATCTATATGCGAGAAGCAATCTAGCCAAGAACTTTTATAGGTACTAGACCAATAGTTACGACTGTGACAAACAACTGAACCGTTTAAATTTTATTTTCTCAGACTTAGTTCCTATAATATTGCTTTTCGCGTCATCTTGTTAAAGGTTTCGATGTTTTCACTGATATTAACAAAATTGTAAAGCTGTTTCTTACAGTGCACCGTGCTTCGGTTGCAAGCTAATAGTTAGCTTTAGCTTAGCAAAAGTCTTTTTTTTTTAATCTGAAACTATAAAATACTTGTCAGAAGATTCTCGATAGTTTGTATGAATTTGAATGTATGATCCATTTTCCATACGTTGTCATCGAAAAAGATCGAAAAAAGAGCTTAGCATAATTGTAAAGAAGAAGAAGAAATAATAATTAGTGAAGCATCATGTTCTTTTGAAGAATCCTCTTCGTATAGTAACTAATATAGGAAATTATGATATTATGAAATTATATATTAGGACTTATTACAAAAAAAAACATAATTTTACATACTTTTTTTACAAAATGGCTTTAAGACAAAGATAACCTAGTGTTAAGACTCCGCTACCCACTTATTATCCAATTTGCGAGACATATCGTTTCAAAAATCAACATCAACAACATTTTTTTTATACATATATATAGCTTTAAAAAAATATATAGGCCCACTATAAAAATATCAATTTTTATCTCTTATATATACAACCTTACTTCACCCACGCACGTCAATAAAACCACTATAAAATGAGATATTAGCCCGTCGTAAAGTTAGGCGCGTCCAGTATCAAACGACGCTTATAACGTGACGAATAAAAACTGGACGCCTATATAATTGCTTTATATTTTATTATCCATATACACTCGCTATTATTATTCGGTGGTACTTTACTTAAGGAAATGAAATATTTTATTTATAATACAGTGAAGTTCATTTATCCGGCTTTCAATTATACGGATTCTCTAGATTTCAAGTATCATATGGATCTTCACATATATCTTCATCTTCTAATTTGGCAACGCATTCACAATATTGTGAGGTTATGGATCTCCATGACCAAGGATCTACTTTACCAACTTTGTGCCAATTTGACCCTTGTTTCTACAAAAAAAACATTTGATTGAAAGACAAAATTTACAAATTGATGTACATAAGTAATATTGATAAATATTTTAAAAACAGATTTACGCAGATGTTACGTATACAAGTATCGATATTGCTTTATGATTGTTGAACGTCTAGAACCTATTTTTTCAAACTTTTTTTATCCGAATATAGGAATATTAAGCGTTCGGGTAGAGAATACCCGAAGGTTTAAGCACAACAATTAGTCCGGATAATCGAGTTTCTGTTATACTATACATTATTCTATTGTATGCTTTCAATTTTTTTCCATAAAAATTAATGAAAAGAAATCAAATTATCGATAAGTTCAAGGTTTTATAAGAAAAAAGTAAAAAAAGTCTTTAAAATTAAAGAGAAAAAAACCACAGAAAGAAAAAAATAACTGGGAATTGTGATACAGGTTAAAGAGTCCTTTTGAAATCCGCATTAACACTTAATGTCAGTTTCTTCTTCTTCCTTTGTTCCGAGTTCCTCTCTATATCTAATCAAACTACAATTATTAACTTTTTTAAAAACTTTTTAAAAATATATAAGTTTGACAAGCAAGCATAGTTTCAGGATAATATAATTAGCGTCGTATGGAATCCATCTTGACGATGACATCGTTTGGTAAGACACAACAAGCCAGCCTCATTGCGATTTCTTAAATTCGGTAAAATTTTAGTTTTTTTCCATTTTTAACTCACTCGTGTACTTGAACCATCGATAATGATACTTTACTTTAACATTGATAATTTGCTTTAAATATAACTTAGATTTTTCATAAAGATCTTGTTTGTTTTAGTTCCAAAATTATTTTTTGTTTATCCACATAGTCATATTGGAAAAAGTACAAATAATTCTGAAGCTTTAGCGCATATATAAAAAAAATTCACTCCACTATTAGCTTCACGAATAGACCACTTTAAATGTGCAACTTGTCACTTGTTTGAACAGAACTTCAAGGTAGTTCCCAATCTTTTATACTGTGAAGAAAAGAGCAATCTGTCAATATTGACCGCGTACTAGATGCTTTACATCGCTTCACGTGTATGCTGGATGGATAAAAAATTTAAATCTACTTGAAATGTAATAAAATTTACATTTACATTTTTTTTCAATATATTTAATTTACACTGCTCAGTATCTATAGTTGCCAAGTTCCATGAGATTATTTTGTTAGTCTATTTAATTTAACGAATTATTCTTGATTGGAAGACCTACATAACTATCTCCATTTTCACTTTTGATACACAAATATATTTGAATATTTACAATTCTTTTTGTAACACTTTTTTTTAAAATCTGAATTATTATTATTAAATTTGATGACAAGTCATTTCAAGGTATGGTAAGCTTAAGAAATATATAAATTAAAATTGATTATTAACTAAAAGCTGACCAACAAATATCTATAATCTCATTTAAAAAAAAAGTGGCTGTGACATACGGACGGACAGACACAAAGACAGATGACTAACTATATAGGTTATATAAGTTGACATGACTAATCTATATAGGTTACGTTTTTTTGCCATTAGGCTACGGGACCCTAAATATTGAGATTTTTATGATATACATCTTTTACCAAGCAAATTATATTAACCGTTTAGTAGACATTCTAAGATCCAGAGACCATTCACTTGACGACCACCAGGCATATTTCGGTAGCTACTATAAAATACATCATATTTTTCATAAGACGGTCACGATGTTCCAGCAATATGACTGTCTATATATATATGCTTATAAAACCAATAGATCTCCGCTCGAGGCGAGGATCGAGTTACCCTTCGAATGTTAATATCAGCGTCTTTTATTACGGTATTCAGTATTTCGTAGCGTGTATACATGACCTTTGGGCTATATATATATATATATATATATATATATATATATATATATATATATATATATATATATATATATATATATATATATATATATATATATATATATATATATATATATATATATATCGAGTATACATATTCGGTCACTAAGTGTAACGACTGTGAATTTTATATATTTACATAATGAAATTGTGATTTTATATATTTATATAGAAGGCGTCGTGATACAACGGTACCGGATTCAATTCGCACTTCGGGGAATGATTTGTTCTTATTTCCTTTCTCTGGTACGAAGAAAAAGTGTGGCGTTGAGTCCCCCTGCTTCTGCTGTAACACACAATATCTTGAGATACGAGGAAGGGAGGGAAGGGAGATCGGAGTGTCCTCACATTAGGTTCCTCCTAACTACTTACAACTACTATATCTATATACGGGAAACATCGTGAAGTTTTTAACTTAAGTTAGTTAGCTTAGTTTATAGCAAATCCTAGATTCCTTAAAAAACAAGATATATACATATCACAATATTAAAATATCTCTTGCTCATGTTAATAGGTGTTCCTTTTAATTATTATTATAGGTTCTGTATACCAAAATCCTACAAAAATATTACGGATATTACTCATTTACTTATGGATATTTAAATTTTAAAATTCTCCTAATAAACAAAAAGCCATAAACGAAATATATGTGAATAATATAGAAAACTCTCTACGGAGGATCTAATCAATCTTTGAATACAATTCTGTACAGGTAATACCTAAACAGTTGATGACAAGTATTATTTAAGTTTAGTTAGGTAAACTATTGGTATGTTTAACATATATTACACATCTTATTTAAGGTCTTAATGATTTTTGTCTCCAAACTTTATTACATATGCAATTACATTTATACTTCACGCAAATGAAAGTGTAGGCAGAGGGAACCGTAGGCAGAAGGAACATAGTGTTAAGACACTCCGCTGCACTTTGCCTTGTTGACAGAGCGAGGAAAATGAAAATAATGAATTCTCCCCGAGTGGGAATCGAACCCACAAACCGTCACGTTTACAAACAGGCGTCTCCAGGCGGCCACCTCTGCGCCACGAAGGGCCTCGTAAAATATAAATCAGCAAAATTTACAAAACTAATTACATTTACGCATTGCCATATTTATTCGCATTTCCTAGTTTACTACTCCCATAATCTGAGTCCGGCGTCAGCATCGTGTATGGATTTATTTATGAAATACCCCACGCTCATAAATAACCAATCTGAAAATGGCACCCTACGATAGTAAAACTATAGAGCTCCTTACCTAACTCGTACGTCGTCCTTATATTGTCTGTAAAAGGATTAGTCACTTTTTTTTATTTATCTGTAACTTAACTGTCAATTCTCTATACCATAAGTTTTCATCAATAGACCTACATATACATATTATTTTGACATATAGTAGTAGTAATTGACGACTTTGCTCCCATGATTTTTGATTTCTCATGAGTTCTCTCATGAGATTGTAGATTATTTTCGGTGACGGACACCAAAAATAATCTACTATCTCCACAAAACAATAAATGTTTTGTTTTTATAAAGTAATACACAGCTTGTTTAAATTATAAATTTAAACACGTTTCTTCTTCTTCTCTTTATCTTTGTCAGCGACTATATGTCATATAAGATCTCAACCCCTTTTTTACATACAAGTTGGAGTTTTAAACTGCCTTTGCAATGTAGGTACGGCAGCGGTCAACTGTAAACATGACGGAGGGTAGGCAGAGGGAACCTAGTGTTAAAACACTCCGTCGCAAAGCAGATGGAAATTAAAATATGTAAATATAACCATATTAGAACCAAATAAAAGCTACACCCATGTATCCCTGCACCAAGACAAGCCTCTATGACGACATTGTACTACGCAAGAAGTAAATATTAAAAAAGCTCTTTGTCGTTGAAAACTTGATAAGTAACATAATCACTAAAAACCGGGACGAAAGTAAAGTTAAAAAGTCGCGGGACGTGTCGCGCCTGACAAACACGGAACTATCTCTTTCAACGAGACTCGGGACTCACCTTCCACAAATAAAGTAGCTAAGTTAAGGCTATGTGTACATTGATGTAATGTGTTTAGATATGGTATTTTAAATTAATTTTATATTATTTGAAATGATTTGGTAATTTTGGACTATTGTGCCTTCTCCAATTATTTATTATTGTCCACATATAAGAATCGAGCTTTTTTATGTTAATGGTTAACTCGCAATCAAGCACCACGATTCAATCCCTCCTCGGAGGAACAAATTAATCTCATTTCACGGTTCTCGTAGATAGAGAGTGAAGATCCACTTGTCAACATGCAATATCTTGAGAATTCGGGAAAAGACCGAAAAATCATATGTCGGATGAGAAGTGAAGCTGAATCTTTTCAAATAAAAAAAAATCCTTCAGGAGATTGCATTCAGAACCTATATGTTGATGAGCCTTATTAAACAAAGTCTATTGTCGTGACGATGACGTGATCATCCATTCTACGTTTCTAGATAATTCTGAGCTATTACTTCTTATACTATTTTCTATTTGTCTACGCAGCAATATGCAGGAGATGAGAGAAAATAAAAAAAAAAACATCAAGTGGCATTTAGATCTACAAATATTGCCTAAAAACAAACAAGCTTACTTTTTCGATGATATCCACTACGTTTATCTTAAATATCATAGATAATGGATTTACTTAACTTCAATATGCCACATCCATACACCTATTCTCGTAGCACTTTTTCCTACATTTGTATGTACGACGGCACCTCCAAATGCCGGACCGACTTGCAATACTTATAGCAGTTTAGCGTTAGTCCAGAATATTGTGCTGGGTATTGTATGAGAGGGGGCATTCGACAGCCTTTGTGTCTTCCAATAGATTGTCATCTGTTATATATATATATATATATATATATATATATATATATATATATATATATATATATATATATATATATATATATATATATATATATATATTTCTCATAGACAGTCTATTGATATTTAAACCTATCTCCTTCGTATGTTCTCCATACATTGTGACATTGTCGAAGTGACTTGTGATCAACTGGCACGCCATAATTAAACTTAGAACTTAATATTATAGGTAAAGAATCTTAAAAATTAATTAAATATTGAAAAATACGGTTGACATTTTTACCACATAACAGCTTCAAGCTTTTTCATGTAAATATAAAAATATAAATCTAGTGTCACAAAACTTTTTGTGTTCAGAATGTCTCAACTTCCGGTAGAAAGCGAAATCGAGTGGCGGAACTCAACCCCATGCTTTATCTCACGAGGACGAGGGCGGGGCAAATGGACATAGAATATTATCCCCAAACGTGTATCAAACCCACCTCCCCGTATACAATTAAACACTGTCCCAACGTAGACTTTCATAAATTGTAGACATAAAAAATATAAAAATTACATATTATACAGAACCTACATATTTATGCAACGAAATCATTTTCCAAGCAAGCGCTCTACGATACTCTTAATTTTATCGTATCACAAAATTAAAAGCTTCATAACAAAATTACATTATTAGATGAAAAATAAAGGCAAAGCGCTATTAGCTAATATAATTTAGCGGGATCACATGCGACCGCGAGGCTAATCAAATATTTACCCGCCCCCGGCGCTTCCACATTCCTCTACTGACTACTCATTGAGTCAACATACGCAGACAACATATTTTGTACGAATTACGTTTATTATTAAATATATATGGAATATCTTATTATATTATATGTTATATTATTAAGGTATTTTGGTATTTGGTTTTTGTGGCTATTCGATATATTAAATAAATGTCATTTTCACTGTACATAATTACAATTGGTGTATCGCCTAAACAATGACATCAAAACTATATCATTTTAATCTAGATTTGTACTGAAATTTATTTTGTAAATAATAAAAACAGTGGTTTTAGTCAAAAATAACAAAGAAAATCCAGGAAATTACGTTCCATTTCATGTGAATTTGTCGAATTATCAATAACCCTCTATACATATGTAGGTAATGGGAGCTTATGAACCGACAACAATGATAAAAACACACTGTATAATATAATTTTAAAAATTGTTCTTTAACTTCCACTATGTTTCTATTTTAGCAAATTATAATAATAATATATATGTATATATATATATATATATATATATATATATATATATATATATATATATATATATATATATATATATATATATATATGCAAAGTGGAGTAGACTAAGTAGGAAAGCAGACCCTGGCAATAGGCCGGGATAATGCAAAGTGGAAGAAGATATATATATACATATATATGTTCTTAATGTGAATCAAGTCAAGTTACATGTAACAGTATCCTTTTGTTCTTACACTTCTCAAAGCTTTAGTTTATTAAAAATGTATACACAAAATCTTATATACTACTCATGTTGAAAATAATCCAAAGCAATATCGTAAAGCGCTGAGACGATATCATGTTTCAAATACTTAAATGTGGAAAATCTCACCAAAATATAGCAATGCCAGGAGAAAGAATATATTTTTGTACTCCCAACTCCTTTTCTAGTTTTAAGCTAACCATTTTAAGATTATTTTTATACATTTTATGACTTATAACTTTTAAATTTTTAGAAACAATTAAACAAAAGAACGCGACGGTTGTGGGTTCGATTCTCACTCGGGGAAAACGAATTATTTAAATTTTTCTCGCTCTGGTAACAAACGCTATATGCGAGCTAGCCTACTTACCATATAGCAGATATGCGAGATACAGCGTGAAGCTAAAAAAAATGAAATTATTAATAAACGTAATAAATTATTTGTTGTTTCATGAAAGGTGTGGATAGACTAAAGCGATTTTGATGAAACTTGTATTTTACTCTATACACTATACTGAATATATAAGTATATCATCTCGATATGTCTTTTAATGTTATAATTCTTCGAGTGAGTTAGTTCGATTCCCGGTAAGGGAAACAAATTATTTCTCTCCATTTTCCTCACTCTGGTAACAACACAAAACGCGGTTTTCAAAGAACTGAAATCTGCCCCACAACACGCAACTTCTTGATAATTTTGCGTATAGTTGGGAACGGAATGTCTTAACACTAAATTATAATACGTGAAGCTATTAAAAATATTTTATTATTAATAAATAATTAAATAAAAAAAGCCGATCAGGAATCACCAATTATTAATATATAATAATATATAGCTTTGATAAAGCTCAAAGCACTAGACCATACCAGACATGTAAACTTTCTAACAATACTCGTACATTAACCTCGCCTTCCTAACGTATATATGGGATGTTAAATGGAGTCAGGCGAGGCGTGCTTTTTATCAGCGCTGCTTGTAACGCAGGAAATGAGATTTTTGCCTACACCGAAGCTAAATGAAGCCATTTAGAAAGTATTGTAGGCATTTGGGTCTCGTTAGGGTAAATTGTCTGCGAATAAAATTAATTTTTGTAAGGGCGTTGACACTGATACCTTTTATTTTGATTAATCGGATGTTTGTTACAGCCGCACTCAAAAATGATGATTAATGTTTAATTGGCATATGTTATTATTAGTAACGTATGGTTTATTTAAATAATATTGATTAATCTTTAAATTAAATAAAGCAATTAAAATGTCTCTGAGTTATTAGAGTAAAGTAAAAAATGTGCCCAAACAATAGTAATAATATATAGTATTATTTAAAAATGTATTAATGTAGATTTAGACTGTTTGGTTTCGTATAACCAACAATATTGCATATCTATATCATATACACTCTAAACAACTTAGAAGTGGAGAAAGGAATAATTTTCTCTTTAAATTTTTTTTTATAATAAAATACTTTTTAAGTAATAGGCAAATTCACAAAACAGCTAAGTTCACTTTTGAATTGAAATTTCTTACAAAACACCGATTACGTCGCTTTCGAGGGGGGACAGGGTATCCCTTCTGTCACAATGGGCCAGTAGATTAGGTTAGCGTGACGTGTTTGCCGCCCATTTAGGATCGGGTCACGTGTCCAAAGGTATCGAAGTTCCTTTCTTGTCGATACTTTACTTATTTTCAATAAATGTTAACTGAATATAGAAATGTAGAGAAAAGGGCGTGTGAGAAATAAAATTTGTGAAACGTACGTGACTGAGTATATATCTTGTATTCACGGTTAGATGGTACGCAAATGTGTGCAAGAGAAACATAAAGAAAGTTTTGTATAATGTTTTTAAATTTCAAAGATCTTTCGCTTAGTTACAATTCTGTACCTGTTTTGATACTAATTTGAGTATACTAGTAGCTAATGGAGGCACTTATTTAGAGCGCCACTTTATTTGGGCGGCTATTTTAGTGGATCGATATTTTTTTTATTTATTTATTTACCTTCACGCTATATCCCGCACATAGCAGGGTAGGCAGAGGGAACCGTAGGTTGAAGGAGCCTAGTATTAAGACACTCCGTTCCCAATTTTTCGCCATTCCTGGCATTGCGTATTGAATGGCGGAACTCAAGGCCGCGATTTGCCTTGTTGCCAGAGCTAAGAAAATGAGAATAATTCAATGTCCTCGAGTGGGAATCGAACCCACAAACCGTCGCGTTTACAGGCACACGCTGCTCCTCTGCGCCACGACGGTCCTCGACAACGGTATTTTTTTTTGTTTAATAGAAATTAAAAATATGACTATATGTCGGCTTGCACATATATTACGGAAAGGAAACTATGACAAATTAGGCCGTTGGTTTTTCCTATACTTGACATTTGTCAACTCAACCTATGTTTAGCCTATGCCTAAACATTTTATATATAAGTAAAAAGAGTTCAATTACAACGAAATTGTCAGATTGTAACAAAATAATCTGGTTTTAATGAACTAATTTAATATAGAGGTATAGGCTTTAGGTTATATCGGCTTAGTGATTTTTATTATCATTTCGACATAATCATTTACATTAGAAATAATTACGAACAGGCAGGCACTAGTGAACAAAGAGCAAAAAAAATAATATGAAGTAAATGTAATGCAAAGTATGAAATAATATAAATAATAATCTAAACTAATATTATAAAGAAGCAAAATTTATGTTTCAGTATGTATGTTTGTATTGTTGTCACACAACAATTACAGGACCGATATCAAAAATTCTTTCACTTCTAATGGTGAAGCTGCATTTTCACTGAGTGTCATAGGCTATATTACAATTTCAAAAAACCTATATAACATCAACGTGTAAAAAAACTAATCATACAAAATTTGATCAAACCAAATTTAATCAAACTATTGATTATATGGTATTAGAAAATATTGTACAGTATTTTAGAACGTATCAATACGTACAATATAATAATACTATTATAAATAGATCAATGTACAGCTCAAGCGGGCGGGTAGCTTTGCATTGAAAAACCTGTTGGATCCATTTTTCGGTTATTAAATTACATCAAATTTTAAGCTAGCTGCTTTCATTTGACTATATGAGCGAAGCCACGTCTAAAATGTAGTATAAATTAAACGAGTGGTCTAAAGGGGGTAATCTAGCTTCAAACCATGCTCCAGGATCGTATCGTCCGATCTCACGTAATTGTATATCAGTTCCAGTTCGTTTGCTAACCAAACAGGGAGACGCGTGTTCCACAATCAACGTACCAATTGTTATTACTTGCTCTTATATTATGTGTTTTAGTTAGGTTATTGCTTGGATAAATATTATTTCTTTTTATATATATTTCAATATATACTATTATATCATATATATTTCTTTAGTTTATATATATTTTATATATCATCGTCGATCATCGGGCGTCATAAGTCATCTGTCATTAATAGATCGTCGTCCACATCTGTCAGTAATTCAAAATCATAAGTGCACTTATATTTTAATGATTTTTAAAGTGTTAATCTGCACTAAGGATAGCAAAAATACTTACACAAAAAAAAATAAGTAAAATTTGAACGCAGCGTGATTTGAATGCGCGCCTCATGGAAACCGTCCAAGCGCTCTGTAATAAGTTGTATAAAGCATATAAGAATTTCGACGCAGCGTGAGGAAGACCGCATGGCTTAGTGGTCAGAGCGCTTGGACGGTTTCCATGAGGCGCGGGTTCAAATTCTGCTGTGTGAACATTTTTATGTTTTCTTTAAGTGCACTTATGACAATGTGTCCTCATACGAGTACACTATATTAAAAGGAATTTAGTCTTAGTTGCTCATCGGAAACTAGCTAGCTACCAACAAGCACGCAAGTTATATATATATATATATATATATATATATATATATATATATATATATATATATATATATATATATATATATATATATATATATATATATATATATACTTTATTCGATCATATTTAAATATTTGGGAATACATTTCAAAGAATTTTGTAAAACTGAAACTGGTATGCTCATAGCTTAGCTTAGCTGTTATATAATACAAAAGTTAATACGAATGTGAGTTTGTTTGTACGTTTTAACGAGTGAATTCTATAACTGATTTCAATAAATTTAATACATATATTTTAAAATAAAGAATCAAGGAAACTTTATAAAACAATGTTGATGATAAAGATATAATATTTTTCTATATTAGCATATGGGATAACATCGGCTTCGTATATAATTCGACACCATCCAGCGTTATATTATATATATTTTAAAACGAAACGTGCTTACATTATCTTAAACTAATTAAAATCATTTAATTGGCATCAACGCGAGCAAAACCGAGTGTAAAAGCTATATATGTAATAATAAAAATCAAAATTAAAGCAAAATATTTTGACAGACAAGCATTTACTCTCGTCCAAGTCTAAGAAGATAAAAGACGAATAGTTGCGGCTCTGCCCATCAAGTTTTATTACGGTCGACGATATTTGCGATAGGGTCCAACGCCAACCCATAATACTTATCGAGTGAGATGTGTTCGAGTAATAAAATACCGCACGATAGTAATACTTAAAAAATCTATTGAATTTTTTCCATTTTCACTCGTCTTACACATTTTGCTAAGTAAACAAAAGGAGCGAGTTCTATATTATGTAATATTTGCATGAGATGAATTCACATTTAAAATAATATCAGCAAAATATTGAATTTCTTACGGTACCACGTTATCACACACCACCAGTGTTACAGAAATAAATGGAAAAACTGCCGTACCACGGGTTCTTGTTCCTCTTCCATCATGAAAAACATGATTTCTGGAACAATTTTGAATATTTTTAGGCCTTAAAATTCCATTATGTGCATAAGTCAAAATGCAGTCAAGATTCATGTGCTATTTGGGTCTTTCATTTCTTTAAAATAACCATAATATATTACATTATAGATATATTATAATCATATTAGATTATAGTCAAAAAATATTCGAAAACAAATCTCAAGTTATAAGTAGGGACTAGCGTAAATTGCCGTATTAAGCGAGAAATCATATAACATAGGAGTATACCTGGAGAGTATGTTATGTAGAGATGACAGATATGAAATTTAGAAAGCCGCATTGGTGCCGGTTACAGAATGAACGGTGCCTTAGCTGCTTTGTTAAGATGGTGAAACGTCAGTGTAGCTGCACGGTTGGCCGTACAGTGTACACAATGCAGTTCTGGTGCCGACGCTGTTATATGGTAGTGAAACGTGGGTATTACAGAAGAAGAATGAAAGAAAGATTAATGCTGTAGCGATGCAATCTCTTCGAAAGATATGCGGAATCAGCTTAACTGACCGAATACGCAACGAAGAGATACACAGAATGGTAGGTACCAGCGAGGATGTCACATTGAGATTGAAGAAGAACGTGCTCAGGTGGTTTGGGCACGTCGAGAGGACGAGTAGTGGAAGAATGGTAAAAAAGATATATAAAGAACAAGTGAACGGTAAAAAAGGTAATGGGAGACCTCGATTGATCTTCGAAAACACAGTGTCGAGGATACGGTACGAGTGTACAGAGGTTTCGAGGAGGAAGGTCACGTAAAAAGCATGAGGACGCCCCGAAGAGCATGTATGAAGAGGTTAATGACAGTGGAGGAGGCGAAAGACGTATGCAGGGACCGCAGCGTTTCCGTTATACCCCTCCAATAAAGTGTGAAGTAATGTATGAATGTATAATATTATCAAAGCGAAATATGAATCCACTACCAACGTATACGTTAAAAATTTGAGACAACAGTGCTAAAACAGTTCATTTCATGAAATATAACCAATAATAATAATGATAAATGTAGATTATTTAAAAAGTCATAAAAATTAAATTGAAAATCGTTAAAATATTTTATAGTTTCATATTAGTTTGTTAATTTCATGACAATATTTGCATCAATCGTGCAGTACTTGAATACAATTTGTACATTGTTTTACTCACCGTTGTGGCGCAGTGGCATAAGGTCTGACTAAATGTGACGGCTGTGGGTTCGATCCCCATTCAGGAAAAAAATAATTTTTCAATTTCTCGGTCTGGTAACAAAAGAAAGCGCGGCGTCGAGTTCCGCCACTCAACGCGCAATATTTTAAAATTCAACAGAAAGTGAGGAACGGAAGCGAGAAGCAATTTTTTATTTGTTTTATTTTACCAAACTTTATTGTCTTTACTTATCTTTATAATACAAATCAAAAGGAAATTTAAGGAAAATTACTAAGAGTTTTCAAAAGGAAAATTACTAAGAGTTTTGGATGACACGTGACATATTCTGACTGGCAAAGTTAGCTCTGACCATAAATATAGTCCGATACATCCAAATTATTATCATGATATAAATTAACTCCTCCACTATGAATTACCGTCGTGGCGTAGAGGCCGAGCGTCTGCCTGTGGGTTCGATTCCCACTCGGGAAGAATGAATTATTTTCATTTTCTTCGCTCCGGTAACAAGGCAAAGTGCGGCGTTGTGTTCCGCCACTCAACGCGCAATGCCTCAAAAGGCGGAAAGCGGGGAACAGAGTGTCCTAACACTAGGTTCCTACGGTCCTTAACTGGAAACAGCGTGAAGCTATTATTATTATTATAAATTACTATTCATGGATAACTCTAAACGAGTAGGTCCTAAGATTAATGCGATGATGCATAAAATCAATCAATTTTATAACATTAATGTAGATATAGATACGTTTATTGTCATGCGTCATTATGTCGGTAACTACAAATTTGTCATATACATTTATTGTATAGCGTCACGTTTTATGCCACACATAGAGCCTAGGGTCAAGACACTGTCCAATCTACATTTTTCAACCGAATTCAAGAAATTACGTGTTAAGTAACGCAAGTTAACACCACGCTTCACCATACAAGAGCGGAAAAAATACGAGTATAACTAATTCCTTCACAGACGCTATCCACTGCGCTACAATAGGCTCATTTTTTATATTATTATCAATAAATTTTTTAAAGTCGGCTGTATTTTCTCCCATTCTTGGAACACAAAGCAAAAACGTATTGCATTCTATTAATAAACTCGTACTATGAAAGTTGGAATTTTATAAAAAAAAAAGCACTTGCGTTCAATCAGTCCTTCAGCCAGAAACGGCAGTAAATAAACAAGAGAGTCACCTAGCATTTGTTCGATGAGATGGCTTGGTTTTCACTCTGTTGAAATATATAGGGGTAAGAGCTTTATACGATATCGTGATAAACGTGAAATTCGAATTCTATCGCATTCGTATACGCGTTTTGTTTAACTTTGTAAACGCTTTTGTGTTCAAGAACAAGCTGAAATGCTTTGAGCTTAAAGTTAATAGTAGTTTCTATTTTTTAGTAAGTGGAATGAAAGTGATCTATTAATATATCACTAGGATTTACACTTTTCGTTCGCTTGAAATAAAATCCAACGTAAAAAAGCCTTAATGCTACGCTATTTCACATTAATATTTCACCACATAATATCATGTCTTTGATTCGAGATCAGATTCAAGATAAATGTAATTATTTATTTTTGAAGCTTCTAACTGTCCTATCTCCTAACCTTACTAAAAAATACTCAAGTCAAGATACTATATGTTATAAGGTACTATGTCAAGATACTCTGTTATTTTGTTTTCTGTCCGACTTTAAATTGAATGTCATTCAGTCATACCTCCGGTACGATCTAGAGGTCCTACCTCATTCATTATGACTCATCGACCCTAAGGGTTGAGCACACAATCTTTCGTTGATAAACATTTAGCCTCAAATAAAGTAGCTTTAAATAACAATTAATTATAAACTTAAATAAATAAATAATTACAGAATAGTGGCATACGGTCATCGTGGCGTAGCGAGATATTTTCTTTTTACAGAAGTTGTGGGTTTGTAGTGCTTAGATAGTGCATAGATTACTAACATTTCCCTGTTTGTAAAACCGCACATGACGTTGAATTCTTTAACTTAATACGTAATATCTCGAAAAATGGAGAACGTAGTGTCTTGACACTATACTTTCAATTTTCCTTCTTCCCCTGCAGTATAAGGCACTAAAAGCTCCAAAATGTAATATAAGTCGAAAATTATATTTTAAGATGTTGATACATTTTTTATTCACATCTTCTGGGTGATTGCGACCGTTCCACAGCTTTTACTGCACAAGGCTCAGCAATTTCCAGATTGAATTTTTACGATACAAGAATAAAGTTATAAACAAATGAAATAAACAGAGGCCCGACACAGTGATATTGCTACAAATGAAAGTGAATGTGGCTATGAATGTTAAATTTTCATAGAAGCTCAAATGGCCTTGCTCTTGGAATATGAGAAGTAAGTGCGGTTTTGCTTTTTATTGAATTTAATTTGAATTATGTTGTATAAAGAATGAATAATCTTTTTTTTTTTAATTTAAGTTGACGTCGTGACATGGTGGGTCAATACCTGACTATACGCGGTGGTTGTGGGTTCTATAACCCCTTGAGGGAAGTAATATTTCCATTTTTTCGCCTTGGTAAAAAAATTGTATTAGCTTAAGCGTGACGTTGAGATCTGTGACAGATTTCAACGAGCATTATCTCCAAAATTGGGCGGAAATTGTGTGTAAGTGGCTTAACAGTAAGATCCTTCTGCCTGCTCTGCTATATACGGGACACATTCTGAAAGTAAAAAAAATAATAAAAAAGTATAGTCTGAAAGATTATTAAATCATAAAATTATGTAGACTAACATAAGAATATGGGTAATATTCCAGTTATCATTAATACAAATAATTATTAAATTGCAATTCTGTAAAAAATTATACAGTTACTGTAAAATATCTTTTTACAGCTTGTACCTTTTACTGTGTAAATAATATGTATAAAAATCACAAGAGCGTAATAACGCTACATTTTTCTCTACATTTTGAATAGAGCTGAAAATGTATGCAGGTTGGCGTTGCCAATTTAATAATGCTCTACATATAGGCAGTTTGCTCGGAACATTCGCTAATAACGTCAAATGACGCAAAAATTGAGAATTCACTCATACAATTTGCAAAGTAATCTTATTTTAGTGTGCTTAATAAAATTTGAAATACATAAATTTATATAAAATGTACATATATTTATTCAAAATTACCTTTTTTATTGTGACAGTAGTGGAGTCGAATCCGAAACGGAGAAATCTCTCATGCTATATATATATATATATATATATATATATATATATATATATATATATATATATATATATATATATATATATATACACACGTAATTCAAATTTTGTAGGAAACTTGTATCAGTACTGATGCTGACTTTACTAAAATATGCCAAAAGTTGTATATGCCAAGAAACATTCTGTATGAAAAGGCTAGGTTGTGGCTTATGGACCATAACTGTACAGCTATGTTGTAGGTTCAAACCCAATTCGGAGGAAGGACCAAATTTAATTTCCTGTCTTGTAAGACAGGGAGCGGAAATACCGCGTCTCGATATGAATAGTCTTACTTCGAGTGAAAAACTGAGAACGATTCGTTGGAACATCAGCTTCTTATTGACTTCCCTTGAAGCACAAGGTAACAGGGTGAAGCTGTGGTGAAGTAAAGTTTTATGTAACATTTAATAAATTTATGACATTTCATTTTTAAATACCTTGACGCATGCAAAATTTCCAAGTCCTGCATAAAATTTTTAGAAATATTTTCCGCTACACGAAATGCCTTCCCTAATTTCCCCCGAGTGCAGGTGGACTCGTAAGCTGTAATTGTTTTTTCATCTGCATAATTGAAATGCTATTCTTGAAATGTAGCTTGGCTTAGAATTTATCTTTATTAATATTAAAGCAAGACTGGATTTCCTAGACTAGATTTCTAGATTTAGAAAAAAAGCTTATATATATATATATATATATATATATATATATATATATATATATATATATATATATAGTATGAATGAAATGAAGAGGTTATCGTGGCGCTGCGGTACAGCGTCTGACTGACGATCTGACTTCTATTTTTTCTAACACTGAATAAACCCGGACAAGCCTAAGTGTCAATTTACTATTTTCTTTCTAATAAAACACGGCTAACACGAGGCCATTGTAACGCAGGGGACAGCGTTAATTTGCCAACGTAATGGTTGTGGATTGAAATTCCATTTGGGGGAGCGATTTTATTCATTTCTTCGCTCAGACCAGACAAAGGACGGTGTTATGTTCCTCAAGAGAACGGAGAACGTTGTGTATTAATACTGTATTCTCATTGCATTCCTTATAATAAACCAACAATCAATCTAGTTTATTATTTTCTATTTTACGACTCGAAAAATAAATTACATAAAGATCATACATATGTACATATAATATCTTATACTCAATATTATTCACCTCTAAAATCCACGTACAAAATTTTCACACGAGGAAAGTTATCTGAACCGCAGATGCAACGAGACCGGATGTTAAATATACTCTGCGCTTAGATGATGTCGCCGCTGCAGATTAAACAAATATTACCCAGCGATAATGTTTGCATATAAACTGTATAGATCTGGCTTTAATAAATTTCACATATATTATTAAATTATAAATCAAAATAGTAAAATGTCTCAGGCCGTTCGTTGCTTATTATGGGTATCTAGGTACCTTAATATATATTTGAAGTTTCAAAGTTATTGTATTGGCCTAATTGAATAAAAAATGTTTGAATGTTGATTATGATTAATAACTTAGTAATTAAAATGAGTTATTGTCTCATATATAGTTTGTAGGAATAGTTAGGAAAAACTAAGTATACTATTAAAAGATTCTTTTTGCTAGCCCCCTTAAGAAAGTGGAGGGGTTCATTATGGTAAATAAAGGCATCTAAAAGCAACTGGTACGCACATCATTAAGGGGGATTGAATTTTCCTTAGATTTCCCCATTTGACTATAATTTACGTAAATAACAATATTTCCATGAAGTAAATTGTTTGAAACAAGCATTTCATTATTTGCACTTAAAATAATAAAGTCTATTTTTCCTTTAGCGTTTTTATTATCAACTTATAACGTCACTACATCATTTATGTGACATTAAACTTTGTCTTGAGATTAACTTGTTTCGGTAAATAAGTTAATTAAATACCATTATGATTTATTTTATTTTGTAATAAAATAAGTCAAAGTAAATACATACGTGTACTTAAGTATCCCTTAGATTGCAAGCTTCCTTAAATTGTTATTATATATTATACGAGTATATTATCTGAATGCAGTCGAGAAATAACGGACTGCATACAATTTTTATCATTTCTAATGCACCCAGGTTGATTTTTTTTATTATAAAAAGCAACCATTAGTGTATATATATATATATATATATATATATATATATATATATATATATATATATATATATATATATGTATGTATATATACATCTAAGGAAATAAAGAAAATAAAAAATTACGAATTCATTAAAGTATGAGAATAAGAAGACAGGGTCCGTCGTGGCGCAGTGGCGCAACATCTGACTATCTGACTACGGTTGAATGAAGCGTATTAGCAATATATAACAGGAAGTCTTATCTATACATTTGTAGCTCTATTTATCGCCAGCAGCTTTTGGCGTAATATCCAACAATATCAATACGAGGGAACTGAGAAATGAGCGCCTTCCAATATTATTGTACCTAAGTATCTATCAGATAGACTTTGCTCTCTGACGTCTCAATTTGTTCAACGGATTTCATAAACCATTCTTGTTTAGCGACGAGTTTTCATTTGACACTATATACTAAAAGAAATGTGGTGAAAAGTGATTCGCTTTTATTTATTATTATCTCATTTTTTATGGAATTTCATTATTTCAAGCTCTGTATACTTAAAAATTTATAAAATCGCCTTTTTGAACATAATTTTAAACGGATTGATCAATTTATTTCTTATACAATTAGATAATTTTCAATATATTTAAATATATATTTACTTTAAAACATTTAAAATATTTGCCTATAAAAAGTACTTTCCACGTACTGAGGTACCACTTTTACTTCAACACAGAATTACATTTTACTTAGTGTACTAATTAACATATTTATATATTTAAGTTAAAAATAATTCGTAGATTAGCATTCGCTAAAGAGTATCTACTCGTTTATCACCAGTACATGTAAAAATCTAATTTCCTGTAGCGCTGATAAAAAGCACGCCTCGTCTATGACTTCATTTAACATGTCTTATCTTCTCTTCTTCTCTTTCTTGCTTGCATCTTTTACATAAACTATATTACTCTATGGTATAATAGTAGTCTAAACAAAGATCAAATAAATTCTCGATCATGTATGTCCTTCGGTTATCACAATTGCGCCATGATAACTGAATAAATTGAAATAAATTAACTAAATAGAAACCGTCGTGGTGCAGCATGTAAGCGCGACGGTTTGTGGGTTCGATTCCCACTCGGGGAGATTGAATAATTTTCATAATCTTCGTTCTGGTAACGAGGCAAAGTGCGGCGTTGAGTTCCGCCCCACAACACGCAATGCCTCGAGAGGCGGAAAGTGGGGAACGAAGTGTCTTAACCCTTGGTTCCTACGGCTCCTGCGGTTCCCTCTGCCTACCCTGCCACGTGCCGGATACAGCGTGAAGCGGATTATTATTATATAGTTAAATAAAACATATTTTATTTTATCAGTTTCAGATTTACCAGTGCAATGGTAATTATATAGAATATTTTAATATACATTTGCTTACGCGATTTTTTCTTATTACTAGGTGCATTCAATTTTAATGCGAATACAAATAAAAATATATATACGTTTTATTCTCTCATTCCATTACCAAAACTATTATTAAATATCTAAAAAGAAGAATAATTCAGAATAAAAACGACACTCAAGAAGCCCAGTTAAGTTAATGATGTACCCAAAAGCCAGCAATTTCTTCCACTCATTGAAAAACAGCGATGAGGAAGGGATGCGTTTCAGGGCCTTAATCTTTTCGTAAGGGCATTGCGTGCTTGACTCGCGAGACAAGTGCCCAGTAATGGATATCTATTAGCCGCAGAAATGGTAGGGCTGGTAAAATATCATATTAAATATTGAAAATTATTTTATTCTATAGATAGTTAACAAGTGGGGAACGGAGTGTCTTAAAACTTTGGTTGGCGGAACTCAACGTCACGTATTGTATTCTTACCGGATCAAGCAAATGAAGACTGTAATTCATTATTATTCATTCATTCAGAAAAAGTCCCAAAATGTTCTATATTACAACTTAAAAGAATTGTGAAAAAACGTTTGTGTTAAAGGTTATTAACTAATTAATGATTTTATAAATGATATCACGCCTTGGGAATGAAATGCTCGCTCCAGTCTATTTCAAGCATACCATTGTCAATAATAAATAATTGATAAAATTGTTAATATGGAACCAATGGAAAAAAAAGATCCCGCTGAAGTTTCCTGCGCCGGTTCTTCTCAGGTCTGATGCATTAATTTTAGTGAACCGATGATAATTTAATTGGCGTACAAAAAAATAAGCTTCTAACTTCTTGTTTTGAATAAAATAATTTGACTTTGACTTTGACATTGTTAATTCCTACGAGTGGGAATCGAATCCGCAACCGTTACATTTACATTTAGACGCCATTCCATCCACTGTGCCATGACAACCACGATGGTTTATACTATAGGAATTAAAACTAGATTTTACAGGAAGAAACAACATTTAGTAATTGAATCCATTTTGAATTCGACCGAGTGACAACCCTGGAGCATGCAGCCATCCATTACAGTGATTTCCGACACTCGGCTGACGCAGCTCTCACTTACTACGGGATCAAAGAATATGTTTCGTTTAAAGGTAAACTCTGCGGTTTATGTGATTTGTAATGTTTTAAAGACGTTTAAGGTTTTAATTGATTTATAAATTAATAAAAGAAATACTATATAATACAAATACACGTAAAGTTTTTGAAATAATATACATATTTAAAAATTATTAAGGTATTTGTTTGCGTAAATGCATATATATATATATATATATATATATATATATATATATATATATATATATATATATATATATATATATATATATATATATATATATATATATATATATATATATATATGTATATATATATATATATATATATATATGTATATATATATATATATATATATATGTATATATATATATATATATATATATATATATATATATATATATATATATATGTATATATATATATATATATATATATATATATATATATATATATATATATATATATATATATATATATATATATATATATATATATATAGTAAATAATCTCTTCAGTTAAGATAAAAAAATAAAGATCCGCTACTTCCAATCTTCCATAGTTTATTTTAGATACATTACTTTACTTTCTTTCTTTTGTTCTCTTTCTTTTTAGATAAATCTTATTATATTGAAGAAATTTAATTTATATAAGAGATAGAAATTTAATTTATATTGTAGAGCAGAGATCGAACGCATGGGTATGATAACACACTGCCCTCCGAGCCTCGATGTAGAATATAACTATAGCGTATAGCATGGTAGATAGAAGGAACCCAGTGTAAAAACACTCCGTTCCTCACTTTCCGCCCAATCTTGAGACATTGTGTGTTGAGTTACGGAACTCAACGCCGCGCTTTGACTATATAATTATTAATTAAGCTATTATAATAACCTTTTACATTTAATAACAAGCATAGTCAGACCAAATAGCTTGTTATATGAAAGCTCATCTTTCAAACAAAATAACATGAACAGATCGTCTTATCGAATTCAAGTTGCCACAACAATAGAAAGCTTTTAGTAAATTACGATCTTTTTGCAGAATAGATATGGCCGGTAATCCTGTGTTGTTCAACGTAATTACTTGTGACTGTAAGTAGGATTGTGGATTCAGAAACAGTATAACGGTCTATGATGGAAGTTTGACGATTTTAAGCAATTTCGCCTTAAATTTTACACTATTTCTTCTGTCAATGACAATGCATTCATTTGTCTATTTCTAGCTTATTTTAAAGTATTGCCTACAAGAACTCGATTTCTGGTAAAGCGCTTTGGAGACTTATAAAACTATAAAATTGATTATCCAATGTGATTCAGTAAAATTGTATTTTATATCTAAGACGTATTAAGCTGCAAAAGAAATTAGACTGACGAATTAATATGATTTTTTCCATATACCTCGTAGGTTTTTAGTAGGATTTTCACATTGGCTTGAGCTTAGAGCCTAGAGCGTCAGAGTTTTGGGGAGGCAAATATATCTATGATAAGAAGATATGATAAGAAAAAAAAAAGGAAGAAGATTATTAGATTTTTGACTAACGGATTACCAATTGAAACTATAATTTAGAAAAAGTAAACGGATGAAAGCAAATCTCCATTGGAACTAGAACCAAAAATAAAACAATATAATCTTGTCACCTGGACCACAACCCACATTAGGAATAAGGCAGCTGATAAGGAACAAGATACCGCTTTGCAGTACAGTGGATATAGCGAACATATCGTTTATGCTGTTAGTTTAAACTTCACAATTGGATTGCATTTTTATGGGAACCAATATGAAGTAAATTTCATGAATTTGTTTTTTTTTTACTGATTCAAGCTGTATCTAGCATGTTAGGCAGAGTGTGTTAACCTAGCGTTGAAGCACTTCGTTTCCCGCTTTCAGTCCAACTTTCAAGACATTACATGTGACTAAATTAGCCGGACCTAAACGCCGGGCTTGGTCTAGTTACCAGAGCGAGGAAACGCAAATAATGGTAATCGAACCCACAACCGTTGCTTTTACAGTCAGAAGCCACAATGGCCTCAATTTATAGAAATATTTATTTTTATATATAATTTTTATTTTAGAACTTAAATATGTAAACGTAATACTGGCTTGTTAGTAATACTCTCATATTCTTTTTCAATATCAATAAAAAGCTACTATCTCAGCTGTCTAAAATTGATAGTAAAATAGTCTCTTCATTTTCTTACTGTGCATCTTCTGACATGCATATATATATATATATATATATATATATATATATATATATATATATATATATATATATATATATATATATATATATATATATATATATATATATATATATATATATATATATATATATATATATTTATATATATATATATATATATTTATATATATATATATATATATGATGTGTCCTATATGGGACACATATAGTATTACGTATTATTTGTCAATTTAAACAAACATCCGTTAAACTGCTTACTTTGCCGTTGAACTGTTATATCTACTAAACATAATAATATTTAGAATGTAATCTATGTATTTATTTATATGGATGATATATATATTTTGTATAAAATATATATATATATATATATATATATATATATATATATATATATATATATATATATATATATATATATATATATATATTATACAAAAATGAATCTCTATTTCCCTTGGTCCCTTAAATTCTTTCTAAATACAGAAGAATATATACAAAATACTATATACAAAAGAATTTTTAAAATAATGTTCACTTTACATACGTAAGATAAAACATTTAAAAAATAAACAAATTAAACAGGCAAAGGCGACTTTATCACTAATAGTGATCTCTTACATTTAACCTAAGATGCAACCACACAAAAGCATAGTATTTTTGTAGTGCATAAAAAGAATAATAATTAATAAGAACATAAAAAAATTATCTGGACAGAACTGAAGAAAATATATATATATACATATATATATATATATATATATATATATATATATATATATATATATATATATATATATATATATATATATATATACGTATATATTATTAAATAAATACTATAAGACTGTTCTGTCTTACATATAAAATGATATAAAATACTACACAAATATACATAAACAATAAATTTAAGTATTATTTTGAATACATAAATATCATCCATATAAATAAATATATAGATTACATTCTAAATATTATTATGTTTAGTAGATATAACAGTTCAACGGCAAAGTAAGCAGTTTAACGGATGTTTGTTTAAATTGACAAATAATACGTAATACTATATGTGTCCCATATAGGACACATCATATATATATATATATATATATATATATATATATATATATATATATATATATATATATATATATATATATATATATATATATATATATATATATATATGTATATATATATATATATATATATATATATATATATATATATATATATATATATATATACACGCGGTATACATAGTGAAGGCAGAAAAACCTAACAGAATAAACAGATAAAAGATAAATAAAACTAAAATACTATCTATACAATTAAATTACCAATGTAGCTTGTAAGTACAAGTCTTACTTCCAGTTGTTACAAAATTTATGGTCACGACAAAGCTACACTACACATCTAGGCAAGCATCATTGAGCTCGACTCATGTTTCCTCCAAAAAGGGCCGATTGACCGGAAATAGAGGCGGTGTATTTACAACTTCCGAGCCGGGGTATGGCGGGAAACCAATTAATATCTTTTATCGCTTCCGCTGTTGGCATCTCGAACAATTAGCACGGTCATAAAAATCTTCACGCCTGATTGGGTGACGTAGGAGTTAACCTTTTAGGATTGCCTTTAAGGAACATGGATCCTATAATATTATTTTGTTTTATTTATAGGTAATAGAGATCTAAATTACAATATAGATTTAACTTTGATATATATATAACTGATTTTCAGTTTATTACAGCTATTTCGGGATGAACTTTTTCTTCATCTACTTTACTTCTACTCTTCAGCTTTATTTTATACTAAAATAATAAAATCAATATTATTACAACGTAGATTTAGATTATGTTCGAGACTTTTACCTAAATTGGGTAAAAAAACCTTTCTCATTCTAACGAATGCACTTTCGGCGAGTAATTTTGGCAGACAGTTTAGTTGAGTACAGAGGCACTTGAGCTAGTAATTGAATGAAAGATGCCAGCCCGCGGCGCGTGTCGTTTGCGGAAGCCGCAGCAAATCTACTTACATCCTCTTTGTATTGACTATCGCGAGCTACAGGCCTGATATTAGGTGGATACGGTATTATAATAAATTCGCTTCAAGCTAATTTAGTATTTTTATAATAAACCTGGAAATTATCAAATAACATTGACGCTGATAAAGTGACATCATATCGATTAATGTTATGTAATATATATAGCCTTCCCAGATATATAAATGGACTATGCAACATTTATATATTTTAAAATCCAAATAATGTTCCTGAGGTTAGAGTGTAAACAAATAAACTCAATTTTAAAATAAACTACAAATTTTAACTCAACTAATTTGACATGAGATGAGAAGATTTGTTGCCAGAGCGGGGGATATAAAACAAATACATTCCCATTCCCCCGAGTGGAAATCGAACCCAGAAACCAGCAACAAAAAAGCAATTGGTTTTGTCTTTTGCTTTTGTCTTTTTGTCCTTTACTGTCTCGAGTTTAGACGGAAGGCAGAGAACGGAATTAACACTTAACACTTAACTTAACACTTGGTTCTCACTGGTCATATACATGCGGTATACAGTGTGAAGCTGAATAGGAAATAACCATTCCATCAAGAGGGGATCCCTTCCTACACAGTCCACGATAAAAAATATCTCTACTAAAATAATATAAATCAAACAAATATTACATAATGAATTATTCTCTTAACCTTTGTTTCTTCAGCTTCAGCAAAACATAATGCTATTTGAACCCGTCCCTATCGGAAACATCTAAATCTCTGACCACTAAGCCACGCGTGAACATTAAGCTGCATCGAAATACTCATTTACTGTTCTACTTATATATACTGTTAGCAATTAAATTATTGAAAAGTACCATGTCAAATATTTCCTGGCTCCCTGTATATCGCTTATGCGCCTAGGGGCCCCCATAATGACATCACAGCGAGATAGGCACTCCCGCTCGCATCCAGAGATTTTTATCGAAAACGTTATACTCCATGCCTTTTATAGGAGACTACTAGTAGCTATCGAACGCGAATCCCTCCCGATAAAACGCTTAGTGCTAAGTTGATAATAATATTGGTGAATTGATCATTTTTTTTTTGTATATGAGGAGGTCCTTTTAAGATATACATATGCCGGTCTGACGCAGTGGCATAGCTTTTACCTGTTTCTATCCTCAAGACACAAGTTGTATATCCTTATACGTAATATATATATGGAATGTGAACATTATTTCGCTTTGGCAATAAGAGAAAGCGCGGCGTAGAGTTCCGCCATTTGCCGGTTGCTTTATCTGTATTTAATATCTCTAACAAATAAAAGAACGTCCTTACTCCATAGATCATCTTAATGCATTCTGATATATTTGTGAAATACACATGAGTGAAAATTATAAAAAAAATTTTGTAGTATCTAAAAATTGATAAAAAGTGTCGATATTTTAAAATGGAAAAAATATTAATTCACAGTTATATTTGAATCTTAAAGAGAACCCATATGAATGGAAATATATGAACTAAATTTCGATCTGTTATCAAAAAAAAATTAAAAGAATGTGAATCTAAATACATACGTTTGAAATATTTGCTAGTAACACAGTATTTTAGAATTTGGAATAGATAATATATGTATATATATATATATATATATATATATATATATATATATATATATATATATATATATATATATATATATATATATATATATATATATATATATATACATATATATAATATATATATATATATATATATATATATATATATATATATATATATATATATATATATATATATATATATATATATATATATATATAGACTACTTTGTCTTGCCAGGGTAGAGATCAAAATTCCTCCTAATGAGAATCAAACCCATGATGCCCGATAACCTCCTCGTAGTGATATATATTGTTTAAAAACTATATAAATATGATATTGTTTTTGTAAACATTTGAGTTACATGTATCCAATTGAAAGACACAGCACTGCTTCAGATGTTCCAGAGTAAAGTGCATTTCTGTTTTATAGTTATAACTTTGAGTGTCAGTGAAGTAGCTACTCTAACTTAGTTACTTTTCCAGGGACACGTTGTTAAGAGAATACACGAATGTGCATATCCAATTGCATATGAAAAATGAATTTGACGGTCATAAGTTCAAATTCAACTCGTTGAAATTTTAATCTTTAACAGTAGTATTGTTATTTTTTTGTTTTAGAGAACCAGAGAGAACCTAGTGTTACGACACTCCGCTTTTCGCTTTCTGCCTAAATTCGACACATTGTGTGTTGATTGGTGGAACTTAACGCTGAATAAGAATCTTACTATAACAGGGATTATCCATAGAAGGAAGTAAACCTACAGTCATCACGTTTACAGTCAGACGTTGCCACTGCACTTGAGAGCATGTTTATTTAACGTTACATTTTGCTTAGCAGCAGCGAAGTGTCCTTACAACAGGATCCAATCGGGTTACCTTTTGAAAATCTTAATAAAAAAAAACTTAACAATTAATAATTAACGTAATACTTATTTTATGGAATACAAGCAATAAAATATTACTGAGTAAATAAATTCTTATTCGTCTATATATATCGTAATTGAATTATTTTTGTTTAAAATTACAAGGTTTTTTATATTAACAAAAGCAATAAAAAATCTACACATTAGAGCTATTTTTAAACTATTGTAGTATATTTCTTTAAAGAAATTCACTCCCTTTTCTTCTTATAAGAATGTTACATATTCGTTGCACGTACTCCTGAAGTACCTTGGGTTCTCGACCTTTCAAAGTCAATTGTATTTTAAGTTTAAAATTTTGCTAAGGATCTAGAGTATATGCTCTTTTCTAGGATCTAGAATATATGCTCTTTCTTTCCAAATATGCATCCCACTATGACCACGATCTTAAGACATGCAAGACCGATCACGGAGAGTAACAAGCTAATTTGGAATGATTTTTTAAAAGTGTCAACAGACGTTCTTCTCTTTGTGGCACTGTGTCCGTGGCATTTATTGGTGAAAATCCACCACACCATTAAATCCCAATCCATCCCAATTAAATTAAAATTTTCAATTAACATCTGTATGGAAAAATATTTATTCAAGGTCGTTATACAATTGTATTAATTAAACTTAACTTATAACAAATAATAATCACTCGCACTAAGCTTACTGTATGTAAGCTTAAACCAAGTATATAAGTAAACATGAAGGTAGACTGACATTAAACATTTTTTTATACTATAGACAAAAGAATGTGATCGTATTCACATATTATACAGGTTCATTTATACAAAAAAAAAATATGCATATATATATATATATATATATATATATATATATATATATATATATATATATATATATATATATATATATATATATATATATATATATATATATATATATATATATATATATATATATATATATATATCATAATACACTTCATGGCTAACTCTTGTAGATTATTATCTTTTCCGTTTTCAAAATGCTTAAGAGTTTTGTGATTATTTTCGCATTGATAATGGAAGCTTATATTTGACCATACTTCGAGTCGTTACATTCATAGGATTCATATTCTTATAGTGTTTATTGAGAAATATTATATACTTTCATAATACATAACATATTATATATTATATGTTTGAAATCAAACCAATAGTACTCGCTCAAAAGAGGCTCTCTACAAGGGTGTGTTGAAACGAGCAAAACTTTTCTAATTAACTTGGCTGAAAGTTTTTTCGCTAACGACGTTCGGACCGAAGTGGCTTCCGTAGTTCATTGTCTCGCCCGCACGTTTGCACTTGTTTAACTCATCTTTGGACTTATATAACTATTAGTTACTAGTTTATTCTATTTATATTGTTAATGGGCGCCATTGGAGCGTAGCTCACTGTGAACGCGACGGTCGTGGGTTCGATTAGTGATTTATTTCCATTTTCTCACTCCGGTAATAAGATAAAGCTCTGCGCTAAGTTTCGCCTCTCAAAAGGAGAAAAGAAAGTCAAATTATGTCATTAACCTCGATTGGGAATCGAACCCATATCGTGGGATGGTTCCCGTTAACTAATAGTAATACCTTATTTAAAGAGTTTAAATTTCAAGGACAAAGGGCGATAAGGAAAGTATGGTAGTAAGTAAGGTAGTATGTTATATAATATCGATATAATAATGTATACCTTAATGATAATCCTAATAAAAAACATTCTAAATAAATTAATTTATATTTTGTTTTATTTTGCGCATAATTATAGCTACATTTAGTTTAAATAGAAACGCTTTTATTTCTTTATAAGCACGTTTGTTTCTGAATTTTCAGTGTACGGCCAAACGTGAAGCTACACTGACGTCCTGCCGTCTCGACAATGCAGCTAAGGCACCGTTCATGCTGATACCGGCAGCAACGACTTATATTATTGAAATAAAATATCATAATTTATGTTTTACTATAAAATAGTTGTAATGTATATTTAAAAACTTTTAAATTCGCGTCTCCAAAACAAAAATGATCTAAGTCTAATTTAAGTCTATTCGAAAACTATGGAATTTTTGGATCAATGTTTAGATTTTTTTTAATTTATGTCAGTTTTGTTTTAAAGAATAATTTTCGTTATCTGCCTCGGACGGTAATTAAACATTGAAATATGTAAATAGAATTGTGAAATCAGATACTCAACATATATTGTATGACATTTTAAAAACAGTACACACTAGATAAGGCACTTACCTTATCGTCCCCAGTACATTTTTTGAATTACTATACTAATACACTAACTTTGCCAAAGACAAAATATGTGTTTGTGACTATAAAATTTATTATAAAAATTGTGAAATAATTAATTTTTGAAACTCTTTTCTTATATCTAGATATCCACTTACATATATTTTGCTGCCATTTTTATATTTAATAGTATTTTGATAATATATTTTAGTCGCTTGTTGCAACACTTCGTTACCACACAAAATAAAAATAATAAAAAATTAAAAAAAAAAATATATATATATATATATATATATATATATATATATATATATATATATATATATATATATATATATATATATATATATATATATATATATATATATATATATATTTTTTTTTTTTTTTTTTAATTTTTTATTTTTTTATATATCATCTCAGAGGGTGTCTAGCCAATTATCTGTCCGATATTTGGTTTCCGGCATACGGGTACGCGACCCCGGGACCTCGAGCCACCACTTTCATAACCCGATCCAATCCATGTAAGTGGTGTCCCTCCCCTATATTCCAAGTCTTTCTGCCTCTTATTCCCTTTCCTTTCTTGGTTTCTCCCAGTAATGGGTTTGGAGGTCAGATGGCAATCGCTCCACAAAAAACCACTTCGCCACTCATATGGACCGATTGGTCTTAGTCGGAAGGCAGACCCTGGCAAAAAGCCGGGACTAATGCCAGGAAGAAGAAGAAAGAAGATATATATATATATATATATATATATATATATATATATATATATATATATTATATATATATATATATATATATATATATATATATATATATATATATATAATATATATATATATATATATATATATATATATATATATATATATATATATATATATATATATATATATTTGATTCCTGCTACACTTTTACAATTCTATAAAATTAATTTAAAATAAAGGTGCTAAAAATTATTATAACAATATTTTTTAGAAAATCATTTATTATTACATTAACACATTAAGAAGAAACAGCCCCATATTATTTATTTATTATACACATACTATATAATGAGACATCACACACTCATTTTACATAAACACAAAAATAAATAATTTTTAATAAGTACATACTTAAAATAAATTTACTTTATTTAATTTTAATTTATGCAGAAATAATTTTATAACATTTCTAGAAAACTACTCTTGAGCAGTTATCAAGTAAGTTGTGCGTTACATAGTATCACTTTGGTATTAGAAAAAAATAAATATAAATTTATTTATATATAGCTTACATAGCTAAGTTAAGAATATTTACAATATATATTTATATATATATGTTAAGTTTTTATTGTTTTTCTTTTGTTTTGTGTAATTATTAATTGTTTTGTGAAATGTAGAGTAACATTGAAAACTCTATTGATTTTCTATGTGAACCACAAATATAATGTAGAGTTGGCATTTCAGCTCAATAACTTCTTGTGTAAACAGCATTTATGCGACAAAATTCATAATTCGTATATTTTATGCAGCTTCATATAAATATGAAAATACCAAAAGTATATTGGGTTTGATTAAGTGATTTAGTGTAAAATAAGATAATAATTTGCATAATTAACATAAATAAGACATTATTTTTTAATCAAAATTAAGAATATATAATATGTTAGAAAAATGATATAGTGAAAAAAGTACTAAAAAGTAAATAACACAATAAAAAATATTGGCATATAATCTAAAAATTAGAATTATAAAGAACGACGTACAATGATTAAGTACAAAATTTAAGTACCGGCTGCAAATAATAAGATAATAAGATGAAAGTACTGCATATTCATATTGTCATGGATATTGAGTGACAAGGTTGCTGTTTATATATATATATATATATATATATATATATATATATATATATATATATATATATATATATATATATATATATATATTCGTAGGGGCCGTTGTTTGTATTTCCAGATTACCTCTCGGGGGATTTATTTATTTCCATTAACTTGCTACCGCCTCTCAATATATCTATAATTCAATTCATACATCTTCTATTTAATCACATTTACATTATAATACTTCCTCGACAAGTGGAATATATACTAATAGCTCTTGAGATTATCACTTTCACCGAACAAGCTCCTTTGCTATATAACATTAACTAGAGCAGTACATTTATTTACTTACTGCGAATTAAATTTAAATTCGTAATTTTTTTATAATAAACAAGTTATAACAGCATGAATTAAAGCTACCATTTGTACCTAAACTATGAATATAAATAAATAAATTCCTTGAGTATTAATACAAATAATAAATACATATAGAAATTTATTTAAATTAAATGTGCTTTGAAATATGTGATTGACGCCATCATGGAACTAATGAAAACGTTGTTGTTCTATACGCGATAGTAACGTGTTCTATCTTTTTATTAAAAAATAATAAAAAAGTAAGTAATATTTACTTATACAAAGAGCGGCGTTGAGTTGCGCCACTCAATACGCTATTTATCGAAAATTAAGCGAAAGGCGGGGAACGGAGTGTCTTAACACTAAATTCCCTCTGCCTACCTGACAACGTGTAAGTTAAATAAAGCAAATAAATAATATTATTCATTTACTTTATATAACATATACAAGGTATTGGGTACGTAACAAGCACGTGCATAACAAGTATGACGCACAATAATTATGATGCACCGATAGAATAGCTTAAACAGATAACTCTTACTGTTAATATAGAAAACAAATGTAAATTGAATTAAAATAATTTCTTTTTTTGTAATCAAATAAGTTAATACAGATTCACGTTTTATTTTTTATTTTCTACTTATTCCGTTTTTCACCACAATACATTCCGTGTATATATAGTAATATTTATTTAAACGGACAAACATTTTTTTTAATACTTACACTCATACGTGTCTTAACACTAGGTCCTCTGCCTACCCTGTTATATCCCGCGTATAGCAGGATAGGCAGAGGGAACCTAGTGTTAAGATACTTCGTTCCCCGCTTTCCATCTTGTAAAATCATTGTGTGTTGAGTGGCGGTACTCGACGCTGTGAGTTTACTAGGGCGAGGAAAATAAAAATAATGAATTCTCCCACAGTCGGAATAGTACCTACAACGTGACTACAGTCGCGTTGACAGTCAGACGCTGTGCCACTGCGCCACGACGGCAGTACATAGCATTATGTGAAGCAAAACAATAAAAAAAAGAATGTATATATATATATATATATATATATATATATATATATATATATATATATATATATATATATATATATATATATATATATATATATATATATAATTACACTCAACAATCCAATATCACTAATTTTGGCCAAAAGCGGAGATCGGAAAGACGAAAACGGAGAGCGTCCTAGCTTCCCCCTAGGGAGTCAGAAATCCATGCTATGTGCGGCGTGTAGAGCGTGAAAGTAAAAAGAAAAAAAAATCCCTCAAGGCAGATTCCCTTCATATACACATATACAGTCCACGATAGCGTCATATTCTTATACGAGATTCACGGTTTTCTACACATATATATATATATATATATATATATATATATATATATATATATAATATATATATATATATATATATATATATATATATATATATATATATATATATATATATATATATATATATATATATATATATATATATATATATATATATATATATATATATATATATATATATATATATATATATATATATATATATATATATATATATATATATGTATATATATATATATATGTAGATATGTATTTATACTGTAATAAACTTTGTTTTATTAATTAGCGCAATTGTTATTTACTGCTGCTTTCGTTTTCTGGCCTTTAAGCGTGCCTACAATATCATAATAGTATATACATATTTATCTATTCGATTTTAATAATCTTATAATAAGGGCGCGTTCAAATATTAACTAAAGCAATTTTTGGTTTCTTTTTGGTTCAAATATTATCCAAGTTTTGGGAGGCTCTTGTAAAACGTGTACGCACATGGAAACATCACGGCGCGTGACAAGCGTGTCTGGAGTGTTAAAAACAAACAAAAAATGCGTTACATCGTTATTGGACGGACCCTAGTACTTTGGCAGTGTCAAAATAAATTAAAAAAAGTTATAATACTATTTTTCAAATTTCGTAACAACGTAAGTTAAATGCAAATACCTTGAGTCCTTGGCCAGACGTAATATAGGATCCAGATCTTTATATTTTTCATAAATATATCACGTTTTACATCGATCCTCAAAATTAGGGTACCACCAGTTTCTAAAATCCTTATAAACACTAGGTTTATCGAATATATCCTTATTATTAAGAGCTGCACACAGAGAACATACGTTATCAGTAGTGGACGGATCGCGGTATGAGTATAGGGACTTCCAACGAAAGAATTCTTTATAATTTTCTTTTGATAACATCAAATTGTATATAATCGTCGCCAGGGCTTTTGGGTTGGCCCTTCGAGCATTCAGGTAAGAGCCTGGAGGAAGAAATCTGTAAAGAAAATTTAAAATTTGTTTATTTTATATTCAGAATTCAGGTTATAAACGCTTAGCTAGTAACACATAACTCCCTTTTGCTTGACAAGCCCTACATTTTCCTTTTCAGTCCTGATTAATATGTTATTTTCAATAAAAACCAAACTTTACTAACAATTATTAAATTAAGACATACCTGGAATAATCAGCGCCACCAAAGACAATAGGAACTGTGTTATGGTTTATCGCAGTTAACAACTTCTCTGTCACGTAGTCCTCAGAAAAAGAATTTTCAAACGACAAATAGAAGAAATAATCCCTTTCCAGAATGGAGAAACAACTGTTCTTCTGAGATCTCGGACACTTAAACGTTCCACACGCACCATAGATGTCAACGGTTAAGCTGTATTTTAGTAGAGCTTTTTGTAACTGTATCGCGTATTCCCTTCGGCCACTTCGACTGCTACAGTGAGAAACAAACCAAGCTACAGCTTTGGTTTTATTTTGAATTTTCATTTCCAAATCTTCATCTAAGTCATTTTTAGTATCTCTAATCCATTTCATATCTTTCTTTGGACCAATGATCTCTCCGCGAAAATTTTTCACCTGAATATAAGGGTAGGGCACATCAGAATCCAAACGATACGTTGACGTCCAGTTAAAAAAGCCGTCGTAGATGTCAGAACAAACAGGATAGTTGTCAGCCGACTCCAAATTAAAATATATAAATTTTTGGTGTGGCGATCGATATTTTGGTAAGCCCGATTCTGTAATTTCGTCAACATTTCTTCCATTAAAGGCTATAGCGTGAAATTTTGTGGTGTCTCCGTTGAAAAAGTTCACATCAGTCGTCACATAACAATTTATGTTCGGACAATTTAAATCAATAAACTTCCTCTGACCGTTGCCGAAATAATAAAATGGTGCAAATTCATATGGCGTCCATATAAGTATATATTTGACATCTTGCTGAAGCTTCTCCACTTTTCTATACACTTCTGCGTATCTGTGATCACGGCCGGCATTTCGCAGAGCTTCCGTTACTAAATTCTCAGTTTGGTTCACCGAATTTCCATTTTCTATCAGCTGTATCCATATCACTGATATCATTAAGCTTAGGCATGTGATGAGCATAAAATACCGCGGTGTGATCGTAGGTATCATAGACGTTATGAAGCGCAGACGCCGTCGCATACACTGAGGCATTTTCGTCGCGTCATGGTCAGGCAACAATACAACTGTTTATTTTCAACAATCATTTGTTAGGTTTCTAAAGGAAAATCTGAAAAGAAAAGTAATTCATTAGGTGATTATAGAAATAAATTACGTGTATAAATTATCTATAGGTGCTACAATTCTTAGACAAAACGTTTACTAGTTTTTACTTTAGATTGTTTTATTCTTCAACTTTAATTTTGTTTAGCTATATGCTTGGTTTCGCTCATAGAAAGTTGAGCAACGAAAACTGAGTGTTGAGCCTACTTCTTTTCCGTCAATTTTTTTATAAATACGAGATCTTGTCTAAATAATAAGTAAAAAAAATAATCCAAATAAATTAAAAAACAATAAACTAAATAATTGACATGAAAAATAGCAGAAGCAAACATTAAAATAATAAAAGTACATAAATAATTTATGTAAATTTATTATTTTTGCAATAACGTTATAGCACTACGTACACTCAACAAGTAGTACTTACTGCAACTCAGATAGAAAGTAAAATCCGATTAGAACCAGAAAGTGCAGTTAGTGCAATTCTATAAATGGGTGTACCGGTTTTAAATGAGCGATTTTCCTTTCTAGAAACTTACAAACAGGTACTTGATAACGTATTTATATGGTACTTTCCTCACCTTTGTGCTAATTTGTGACGTTTGTTGTCATATCGTCTACATATGATTTATTTTTAATTAGCTATTCTCCGCATTGCTTTATTGATAGAAATTAGTGTTGAGACACTCTGATCCCCACTTTCCGCTTTCACTTTCTTTCTTTAATATTTATAAAAAATATTATATAAGGCCAGTTAGGAAATTGAAAGAAAATTACTCTATCAATAATACAGTTCCAGAAGGAAATTTGGGAACTCCTCAAAACTACACTAGGATCACACGTCCTGCTATTAGTTCTTCTCTCAACAACACCATGGTCAAAAGCACGGTCAATCTATAATTCTATAGATTGATTCTTATGATTTTTTTGATTTATTGATTGATTCTTATGATTCCATAAGGAGTGTCTTCTCAATTTTGTCGAACCGAATTTTGAGTTAGTGTCACTTAGAAGTGCACTTTAATTTTGTCCATACACATCAGAAAATATACAAATTTCTTAAAGAATTTAAAAAGTAATCATCATCGTGTTCCATACATTTGTGTTGTGTACATTAAAAATATATAAGAAAATTGTAAATTAAATTATTTTACATTGTAAATAATATAGGCAGCTAATGAAAATGCAAACTATATTTTCTATACCACTTAAACTAACACTAGTTATCTATTGAGTTATTGACGTATCTAGAACAATACGTTATTTCCTCGCTAGCACAAGTGGTATGAATATACGAGTCTATAGACATATAATTTCAAGGTATTTCAAGGTAATACCTTGAAATAATGTATTCTATATATTATGCGCATATATAAAACTCTTACAATTAAATTTGGCACACACATAGGTTATTTGATGAGTATGTATTACGTGTTATGAAGGAACCTATACCATTAAGAGGATTTGGGCCGTCGTGGTGCAGAGGCACAGCGTCTGCCTGTAAATACGATGGTTTGTGATTTCGATTGCCGCGCGGGGAGAACGAATTATATCCATTGTCTTCGATCAGGCAACAAGGCAAAGCGCGGCGTTGAGTTCCGACACTCAACACGCAGTACCTCGAATGGTGGAAAGTGGGGAACGTAGTCGTAGCACTAGGTTCCTTCAATGGACGGTTCCCTCTGCCTAACCTGCTACAAATTAAACTCAATGTGTCATTGATTTAGTAATATTAACTTAATGTTTAATATACAATCTTTCCTAGGCGGCCAGGAGGCCAGCCAAACTATGCTGCGGTTCCTGCATACCTACTTCCACTGCCATACGATTTGTGTGTGTGTAAACTACATGGTATAGCTTTTAAATAATAAACAAAAGCGCCGCGATCGTCACGACGACCTAATTTATTTAATTGTGGTACTACTTTAAATAAAATTACATACCAACGTCTACTTAAGCCTATTTTTCTACTTTAGTATCAGCAGTTTTCGGTACTTTTCGAATGAATGATATACAAAATGATTCTAGTTTAAGTACTAGCTACTAAAATTGATATAGCCAATATATGCATATATATGTTATAACAATTATTATTAAGGTATTACCAATACATAATTCACCTTAGTGTTTTCCATATTTATTATTTATTTATTTATTTATTCATAAGCCATGCGATTACAAAACTATTATTCATTTAAATACATGAGCTAGACAGTCACAAAAATATTACTGCCGGTGCTTAAATTAGGTTTACCCTGTGCTATAAGCACCATATATCATTGGCATCATGATTACTCTGGAATGGAATGAACTAAGTTAATAACAATACTACCTTCTTAACACAGTGGTTGATAGTTTACAGAAGTAAAATCGTCTTTATCACATAAATATCTTTAAATTGTCTATTATTTTTAGTAGCTATTAAACATATTTTAACACGTTGTATTGTTTCTAAAAAGTTTTTATAGCTTCATATTGTATTCCACATATAGCAGGATATGTACAAGCGATTTAGCGTCACGATACTCCGATACTAGCGGAACTCAACGCCGAGTCCCAACTCTTTTCTAATAAGGGAGAAAAGAAGATGAAATTCTAAATTAATTTATATTCTAATATTAAAATATTTGAAATTCATGTCTGGGAGAAACACAGGAAATAATTATTTAGTCAAAACAATAAGTTATAACGTGCAAGCTAAACAATAACATTGTTCTTATAAACAACAGATATGCATGCGTTATAAATCAAAAATTATACAAGTTGGGCTCTTATTGCTATGACCATACAAATCATAATTATATAATACTGCACCACAGACTATAAACTAGTCGACTGAAGATGCTCATTCGCTTTTCTATCTGTCAACTTTCGCACATGCGCACAAACACTGACGCGAATCGAAGTACATTTTGTCATATTTACCACTAAATTGCCATCTATCGATAAATTACAATTATAACATTCATACAATTATTTAGTTAAAATATTATTAAAATATATTTTAACTCACAATTAGTGTTTTAATGTTTTGTTTTGGTTTCGTTAGATAGTTCCGAGAGTAAGCGCTCCGAGTACCGGCGCTGCGCACGCCCGACTAACGTAATCAAGGTCAATCCGCGGCAGACGCCATGTATGTGGAAAAATAAACAAATTGCAGTTTTAACACTCGCTGTAATCAATTGATTTTTCAATTAAACCAGTGTTATCTTGATATGCGCCTGTTAAATTTTAATGGCAGTAGTTATGAAAAATTCGATAAATGATTTTATGTGTGAATGTAAGTAGAAGTGGTGTAACAGTTTACATTTTTATTATGATTTTTATGACGTCTAGAATGGTAAATAAACTGTAAATTGTGAAGTAAATGTATATAAGTAAGCCTATTAATTCCTCGCAAAACTTTTTATGAAAATATTGTCATTAATTTACTGTTCACTATCGTCTCGTGTAACAATTCTCAGCTACTTTCTAAGCTCTAGTAATCTCTAGTAATCTCAATCCGTTTTGCTCTGTTCGCCCGAATTCGAGAGAATGTGTTAAGTGGCGGTACTCTGCGCCGCAATTGGTCTTGTCAGAGAAGGCTAATTAAAGTAAATTCATTCCTCAAATATTTTTTGTTAATATTATTTTGGCTTTTAGTTTGCGTGAAAATTTGTCCATGTGGTCGAATCCGGTGACAAGTTATCTAATGTTGGTTATATCGGATTGATTGATTAAAAGCGGGAAAAAAGTAAGCTAAATACGTTAATGTGTAGCACGCGTTGAGAAACGGTTCGGTAAATCTTTTATAATCATTATTTTATTTTATTATTGAAAGAGTATTTTCACAAAATTTCATTTTGTACCTGAATCACCCAGCTTCAAGGCGAGCCAAAGAAATGGAAATACAGGAAGTCCTACGCCCGCTCGCAAAACATTATCCTCTATCTGAGGCAGTCGGATAAATATATATAAATGTTTTAAATGAACCCTAAATTAAATTAACACGTAAGAGTTAATGAATAAACTGTTTGTATAAAACAGCTTATACAGCTTCACGCTGTATCCCGCATATAGCAGTACCCTGTGCAGCAGAGTGTTCCCTCTGCTAGCAACAAGACATTGCGTGTTGAGTGGCGGAATGCTGCTGCTGCTGCTCTTTCTTCTAAAAACTCTTAATTCCTTTAAATTATAAAAAGATATTTCTACAAATTTAAATATTAATATTATCATATATATTAATTTTTTTAATGAACTACCGTTTTTTACTGCCACTCCTTTCTTTTTTTCTTTTAGAGATTTTAATACACATTGTAAAACTTCGTTAATATACATTTAAATTAAAAACTAATTTAACTTTTATAGCTGTCGTTAATAATTTTATTACTTTTTAGTTCTACGAGACTTCGTTTTAGTAAGAAAATAATTATTGTTGAAGGTTTATTATCAAATGATGTTGATCTAGCTCCCAAGCTGTGGTTTGCACACGTCTGTGTAATAATAATCATTGATTATTGGAAAACGGAGTGAATTATCACTAAAGGTAGATAAGACACTATACAGAACAGCGTCTACAGGTTTCGGACATGATTACGTTTAAATTATTTTCATTCCTCCGGTCTGGCAAATAATATACGGTGTTGAGTTCCGCCACTCAACACGCAATGTCAAGAAAGTGTACACTGGGTACCTTCTTCTTACCCTCTACATATGCGCGAAAAAGCCAATATATTAAGTACAAAGATATTATATGTACGAGCGACTTGTAAAAAAAAATGTGTTTCTTCCATTGGCTGTTTCTTTGCAGTTACGATAATTCAACAATAATATTGAATTTTCAAAACGAACTAACAGAAATTTATGTTTAGAAAATATATGGCAGTCAGTTATATTTTACGAAGGTGTTTTTGGCAGCTTACAGCGTAATCCTAACGCTCCTTAATTGCAACATTAAGAACCGGGGAATCCCCTGAAAATTATAACCTTGTCTTAAACTGCCTTGTTTTGAAATTGTTTCAAGAGTAGTTTATGCTACAATTATAACAATTAGTCTCTACAAACTCTACGTATTTTTTTTCAATAGTTCTTATTTTATACACTCGTCTCGGGTATATTTGGGAGATTAACAAATCTAGAATTATAGACCTAACGCTGCAATTCACTTAAACAAACAGTAAAAACGTGTTGAAATTATTTGAGGCAGTCGTGGCACAGCAGCATAACGTCTGACTGTAAATGCGACGGTCGTGAGTTCGATTCTAACTCGGAGTAATTAATCATTTTCATTTCATCGCTCTGATAACAAAACAAAGCGATTCGTATAGTTCCACCACCACAACATCCAATGTCTTGAAAATTGAACAAAAAGCAAGAATTCCTTTACGTTTGTAATTATTCCTTATGTTAAATAGGTTTAAAGAATATTAGTATTCAACATAGATAATAACTCATATGTCACAATATAATTTATCATCACGCTGTATCCCGCACAGTAGTGGGTAGGTTGAGGAGGTGCCGTAGATAAAAGCAACCTAGTGTTACGACACTCCGTTCTCCATTCGAGGCATTGCGTGTTACCAGAGCGAAAATAATTATAATAGTTAATTCTCCTCGAGTGGGATTCGAACCCACAATCCTGTCGTTTAAAGGTAGACGCTGTGCCACTGCGCCACGACGATCCTCTATAATATTTATCCTATATAATTTAACTTTAAACATCTAACATGTACATCGTCGTTTTCATTAATATATACGTGGGTATTATAAATTCACAAAAGTTAAAGCATCAAAACTACACAATTTCAGACAATAGCGGGTACCTATTGAAAAACATAGATTAACAACTAGCGACCCACTTGCAAGCTTCACCGGTTTGATCGATATTCTCGGATTTGATTGGATATAATATGTATATACTTTTTTATTGATAAACCGTAAATTGAATTAAAAACCCTCAAATTTTTATGTGAACTTTACCATAATACAATGGCGAAAATTGCCTTAGAATCCGAGATTAGCGTTTTGGGTTCATTATTTTGGATTCTATTACATTTGTGAATTTACTTTATTTCCAATTATTGTTTTTTTATATATCTTTCATGAGCAGACAGTGACCAGTTACATTTTATTATATGTATAGATTATATAAGTAGATCAACTTGATAAACTGTAATTATAATACTTAAGAATATGAAGTTGCTATTACTGTACAAAAAATATAAATAACTATATTATAACCGATATGTAATATGTAAGAACTTATACATATGCTTGCGGAGTGGTGGAACTTAACGCCGCGCTTTATCTTGTTACTAGAGGTAAGAAAATTAAAATAACTCACTCTTCCTCTTGGGAATCGAACCCACGGCCATGGCGTTTACTGTTAGAGGCTGTGCCGCTTCACTACGATAGCCTCTATGTTGTTTTTATAAATACGTACATAATGCTTTCCTATTTGTTCCTTTTAAGACTTTTTTAAATTAACCTCTTTTTTTGTTATATCTTAATAAAATCTATTTATACACTAATGTCATAATATTTTGAATATTAGAATGAATTTCTAAATTAAATACAATCAAACTGCTACGGCTATACGAAAAAAGAAAATATTAACTTTATTTCATTTGCTGAGGAAAAATTCCTTCCATTGATTGTTCAATGTGAACACCCTGTACTGTAGTTACACTGCACAATGAGCTATATTCTGAATTCCATTTAACATAACAATGGACGAATAGATTTCCTCACAAAAGAAACGGTAGATGAAATATCATTTTTATGAAATTTCAATTATTTATACAGGGAAATGAGAGTATTTGGGTCAAAATTGTTATCAGTTTTCTTTGAATGTTTATTGGTGTTGAAATGTTGATGATCTATGTGGTTGTATATGGTAGTTTTAAGTTCGATTCTCATTTTAATTTAGTTATAATTTTAATTTTCCACCGACTTTATACGACAAACTCCGATATTGAATGCCGACATACAAACATCTCTCATATGAGCAAAGTCCGAAAGTAAATTTTGCTTTGGATATGCACAGGATATATATGCTTTACGTAGGGAAGCTATAAAAAATTAAATTACTTTTTCACGCGATATTATCATATTAATAAAATAGCACACACATAGTTACCTAGTTACTATGTCCTTACTTGCATATTGCTTTTTACACGAC